>JABASD010000507.1:0-71297 GCA_019776165.1 Pogonognathellus flavescens
AAAACTAATTTATAAACTAAAAATTTTAACCTTCTATATGAAATACTGAGTCATATTTGGCTAATTTACTTGTTTATGTAAGTCAGTGATTTGTTTTGTATTAAATAAATTTTTCCCCCTTACATATTATGTTTATGTAGTACAGTCATTCAGGTTTCATATCTGCATTTTTTTATATCAGTAAATTGCACTCTAACATTTAGATAGATAAAGTCATAAAGTTTAAGACTAACTACGACTAAGACTAAAAGGCTACACAGTCATGTAAATGTATCTATTCATTGTTTTGTCAAATAATCAAATTATAAATATGCGCACAATAATAAAGGAACAAATTGCGAAATGTTCTACTTCCTCTTCACACTTCTTTTCGGAGGAAGCCAGCGAAGACAATTGACATCGACTGTTAGTCTTGGCTTTTTCCAATCGGTTGTTCGTAGATGCTCTTCGACCAGCTTAGGGGTTACGCATATAACATGTTGACCTTTCCAATACTTCACCATGTTTAATGACTGAAGGGTTGTGATGATATCAGTTTGAGATATGGAGGTCATGTTTGACAGATCCTTGATGGAAAGTACTCCGCGGAAATCCCGCAGTATTTCCAGTAATACATAACTCCAGTACGAACGGTATGACAATTTGCCTACAGTAAATCAAAAACAAGTGAATATGATTATTGATGATGATGATGATAATACAATTAGTAATTCAATGTGAACAGATTTTTGCATAGCCAATAGAAAAATAATTTGAACTATAAAGTCACATTAGCTTGGCCACATAGCCAAGCTAACTGTAGCTAATTGTAAGTCGTAGTACTT
Source organism: Pogonognathellus flavescens (assembly GCA_019776165.1). Lineage (NCBI taxonomy): Eukaryota > Metazoa > Arthropoda > Collembola > Entomobryomorpha > Tomoceridae > Pogonognathellus > Pogonognathellus flavescens. The sequence goes on from JABASD010000507.1 coordinate 825, forward strand.
TTGCATAAACAAAAATCGTACCGAGATCAGAAAGTGGCTTCTCCGGAGACCCAACAGCATTTTCAAGTTTAGACAACTCATAGCTGAAAGCAATCAACAGCTTTCCGTACCCTTTCCTTTGAAACGGTGGAAGGGTCAAGATGCAAGCCACATTGTTCCCATCAGGACTTTCCTTCTCTTTAGAAAAATAGCCAACAATGTGAGCCCCCTTCATGTCCACCTCACACAATATGTAAAATAGAAACGGGTCAACGTCAAAATATAGCGTCTTGTGGTCCAAAAACAGTTTGGCCAACAAACAGAGATTCTGACAGTAGACTTTGTGATCCCGTCCATCCACCTCCCAGATAGATATTGTGCCCTAATATTGAAAATAGCATTTACTAAGTTGAGCTACACTGATTATTATTAATATTGGAATTCGAAAATAATATTGATTAAAGTGAAGCTGTAACATTTTTGAAACAGGCCAATTAACAACCAATAATTCTCACCTTTCTGTATATTTCCTTGCCATGTGGCTGCCGACGTGTACAAGCTCCTAGATGATGACAAAAGCTCTTCTCAAGCCTCATATATTTCAAACAGTATTCGCATACCCATAGCTTGCTAACTTTTCCATACTCTTCTGGGTACGGAGAAAAATACCATGTGTCTATCTCGTACTTTCCAAATTGGATTTTGTCGATATATTTGACCTGAGAATAATAATAATATAGGTAATTTAATAAACTTAATAAAATGTTTGGTCGTGTCATAAAATTAAAGTCTTGTCTTAAATTACTTTAGTAATTGCTTCATGTTCTCGTTCCAATGCAGCTGTAGTCGGGTCCATTTCTTCAATTGCTTTCTGAACATGATTTATTTCGTCATGCTTTCTTTTCTGATTTCTGGTGACTTTTCTAGTTTCAGACAGTGACCCTAGTGACGCAGAGGAGCATGTCCCCATTTGATCTTGCGGATTGGTGGTAGGGGTGACTACCGCAGCGCTACTGTTACTGGAATGCTGCTGAGCTTGCACTTGTACAGCAAACCTCGAGCTCATGACTCTTTTACGTGGAACCCACTCGTCCAAACGACGATTATACCCTTCGTAGTGCACGTAGTATTCATGTTGATTTTCATGATTAGGTCTGGGTCTCCGTTGAATGATTTCTGCAGGATCTACAAAAAGGTTCAAAACAAACTATTTATCGAAAAAAACCGTAAACAAGCCAAAAAACCTTGCTCATTACTACATATAGATCACTGCAAATACTTGTTTTAACAATGTCGGTTTTAGTTGTTAGAGATATACAATATGGATTTGGATTCACATGTCACAGTAGCGTAATGGTTACAGACACACACAGAATACACAGTACAGTAAGTGTATATACCTGTTTAAGTAATGTTAATATTAAACTACTTTATGCTCACAGCTGATCTGATAGGTATTAGTTATGTATCATACACCATTAACACCATATTTAGTGAATATCATAAAGTGACAAACACATGTCATTGAATTATTGCTTAAACACTTACACCATTGTCCGTCAGTTCTACGAACCATATAATGTTCCCCAATATCTAAGGGATCATCATCTTCTTTGCCACCATCCGCCTGTGAACCAGAATCCTCAGAATCCGAACTGCCGTCTTCATCTAACATTCCATTTTCATTTTCAGTGCGATCATCATCAGAATTGGGTGAATCGTCCTTGTACAAATTTTCTTTATCTTCTCCTTCTCCATTGTTAACCAACCCAATTTCTTCGTTGTCCACCTCCATCTGATCTGCAACAGAATCAGACGTTGGACTTCAGCCGGTTCGCTAAAATACTGTCAATTTTTTCAAAAGAATTATTAACAATTAATGATACATACAAGGTTATGTGGTCTAAATCTTAATTAAAATTTTCAATAATGATCTTTCATAAATGTGTGTTAACGCAACGGTAAAGTTGATTGAATCATTGAACCAAGTGAATGTAAGAAAACTTAAGTATAAGACACCAGCGACAACACACAGCATTAATGCTTTGAAGATCGTAACAAAATTAATTATTGCTTACCAAATAGCAATTCTTTCGATTTTTGCAAAGCACCAATTAGTTAACAATCCAATCAGTTAATCTTTTATCAGCAGTCAATCAATTTGCACTGAAAAACTATTTTTTAAATAATAATTTTGTTGGAATTTGTAAAAGATTGTTTGTATAATGTGCGTTGTGCGTCGACCAAAATCAAGAACGAATCAGGAAGAATCAAATAGAGAAAATGGCGCCAAACCAACGTGGTCTCACAATCTTTCAGACCGGGAAAATTTCAATTAGAACTTGGCATAGTAGGAAATAAAAATACTAATAAACAAATCATCATCTTCAAATTGTTATAAATGAAATTATTTCCGAGTTAAATCATTTACAAAAGACAGCCGATGATAGATTAACTTATTTATTATGCAATAGGCATTTTTAACTACATTTCTAGGTTGTCAACTCTGATTGGGACAATTAGGTTTGTGAATGGTGATAAATATTTTATATCTAAATCCAGGATTTGTCATTTGTGTGTGCTTGTGTTCGCTTTTTATTGTGTTTGTTGATTAGAAATATACAGCGGTAGTAGAACTGTAGTTTTAAGTTCGTTCATAATCAGCAGTATTTGTTTATTAGTTATTTTTCACCAGAATTAGTTAATTTCGACATCCTCCTATTTCTTACCAAACAAGAGAACTGTAACAACAGTCAATATCATTCATCCAAGTGCTCGCCGCTCGGTACTCGCCCTTTCTCTCAAATTCTCTCTCTCACTGTGTTTATGTACAATTAGATTGTATGTGTGTAACAAATAGGTAGTAATAATTATGTCATCAATTTTATTACTCTCATTCACATTTGCAAGGGTGAAGGGCAATTTTAAGTAAACAAAATCTTAACCTTAGACAATTGAAAGCGATATTAACCGCCTGCAGTCTATTTTATCAACAATGTAAGAAAAACAGTATCAATTAGTCGGTCAAAATTAATGTTTCCTCCCAAACATTAAATATGACATTTTCAGAAATACTCTAGTCTGATATATCATTTATTGCCACTGTTAAATGTAGATTCGGTTCTGTATGGTGATTTTTGTAATATTTTAATGAAAATTTTACATCATCTGTCAAAAAATCGCTTGCAAAGTCACATCTGTTGTGTGGGTATCAAAAATGTCGAACTGACAGCAGATTTCTGAAACTTAAATCTATAGACACTTTATGAAAGATTAAAATGATTCAGAATTATATCCGTGAATCATTTTTAGGCGCACCCTTATTGCTTAAGTTAAAGTACAGCCAGAGGAGATTTTTGTTCCCTCCACTTACAGCGTTATAATTAGATGGGGAATTTCGGGTACACAAATCAATATACAGAAATCTTGCCTATAAATTGGTTTTGTGACCTCGTTCCTACATTCCTACCGTCTGTTATCAGTTATAAAAAATTGTGAAAATAATAATAATGTAGTGTACTGTTATTCAAAACGTCGGGAGTACGTACAATTTTAGAAATAATGCTACTCTTCTGATATTGTTTTGTAATTATGTACTTCTTGTGTCCTGTCTTGTCATTTTGTCTTAATTGCCTGGAGTAGTGTATGTCTGTACGGAGGCATTAAAATCATAACCATTATGATGTTATCTAAAGTTATTTAATGTTTCATTTACAGGTTTACTCTATGCTACCTGGCCTGAAGTGATTCTAGGCAAGTGCCAACGCAGTATTTTAAACCTACTTTAATATATGATCACTCACCATTCCAAGTGTTTGCTGCAAAGTCTGAACCACACGGTTATAGTCGGTGAATTTATTTCAAGTGTGAATTTATTTATTAACTGTAAAATGCTAAACTTTCTCTTGTGCTTTAACTCGAGTTTGATGTAGGAGCTTATGCATAATTTTACAATATACAACTTGTAAGCAGTTGAGTTTGTAAGCTGTACTTTATTACTTATTATCGAGTTCGTTCGATTAAATCATTATGTCAAACTTATAAATTCAATGAACTGACCGTAAATAAGTTGATATTTTTGTTTGTTTCCCTTAGGTTTTTTATCAGTGGAGTCTGCTTCGTAAGTTAGAAGTTTTTAAAATGTCACTTCCAAGACATAGGTCGTTTGTAAACAGCAGAGAAGTTGCTGGTCCTCCCATCTCAGATTTAAAATCTGCATTGCAAGAAATCGATTGTTTACAAGGCAGTTCCATGTTAAGTGCAAAAGAAGTAGATGAAATCATGCAATCTACTGCAAAAATTGTTGGGGACACGAATATAGAATGGATCAAAAGACTGAATATGGTATGTAATATTAATTTAAGTTAAAATGTTTTTTGTTAACGATTTACTTTATGATTTATATTTGCTTTAATCTTTCAGCTCAAAACTTTTCGGAGTTTGTGCTCAGATCCAACTCATCACACTCAAATCGTCGCATATCTACGGCATTTAATGCCCCCACTTCAAGGAGCAGTTAAAGATTTAAGATCACAAGTATGTCGCGAAGCTTGTATCACTGTAGCTCATTTAGCGCAACAACTTGGTTTAAAAGCAGAATTCTTCGCCGAACCTATGATACCCTCTTTATTTTCGCTGCTCGTCGCAAACGCCAAAGTTGTATCTATCACTGGAGGTTCCACAATAGTTTTAGTTTATGAAGCGATCCCATCATGGAGGCTATTGCCACCTTTACAAGTTCAGATGCAATCAAAATCAAAAGAAGTTCGACGAGCAGTTTGTATGGTACTAAATATTATCCTGATGAAATGGAATCCAGTTATAATTCAAAAACATGGCAATTTATTCCACGAAATATTTAAAAAGGTATTAGCTATTTTGGTTTCTTTTTATTGTCGTTGTGATTTTGGATTTGTGTTTAATGGCAACTTTTTCGACAGGGTTTGACGGATGCTGACGCTGAAGCAAGAAATTCTGCCAGAGAAGGATTTCCTGGATTTCAAAGAGTGTTTCCTGGCCTTGCCACATCAATTTTAGATTCTTTGGAACCCCTTCAGAAAAAACAACTCCAGTCAGTATTAACCCAACAATCAAATAACACCACAGCTCCCCATTCAATGGGGTCTCTTCAGCGTACCAATGGAACTTCGCACACTGGCTCTCTTTCCAGACAAGGTAAAACAATCTAACAGACATCTTTTAATCTAATCGTTCTATTAATAAATATTACATAACGCATGTTTATTAACTACCACTAATTTTTCACGATTAGGGTCGATCAAAAAAACGAATATACCAATACTTGCATCTCGCACTCCTGTGAAAACCACGACAAGTGGTCGTTCTGCATCTGCGATTGATTTACAAGCAGTAAATAGAGCAAAGCAACATCATTCTGTAGCAAACAGGTAGAATTCAAAGCACGAATTACTCAAATGAATTGTGCGTTTCTTCTTATACAACTTATTGTTATTTTTTCTAATTCAACAGCAGATCTCCACTGAAGTATATAGGCAGAACGAACTCCATGGCATCACCAGCAACGACTGCATTAACTCATTCGTCAGGATATAATACTACATCTGGTCAACCATCCGCAGCGAAGGCATCTAATGATAGATCACGCACAAGAAGTAGGGTATCAAGATTGTCACAATCGCAACGTAAAAATTTTAATTTGTCTTATCAATTGATTTAAAACATTAACGCTTTTTGCATACACAATGAATAAGTTTCAACCTTACTACAGCGTTTAATATCTGTAGTCGTATGCTTAACAATTTCAGCTGGTAGTCGAAGCAATTCTCCGTCATCAAAATACGCATATGCAACGTACTCTTCGCCATATTCTCAAGGAGCTCACGACAATTTACCGTCTCTGACATCTCCTCCCGGCAGCAGAGGAATACGTAGGTTTTCTGCAACGTCATCTGCCTCTAGTAGTCGGGACACTTCCCCTCAGGGACGAATAATGGGATCTAAATTGCGTTCAAGATCAGTGTCTCAATCACCACAAGTGCTGACGTCGCATCATAATAGGTACTTGTTGACTCGTCTGCATTGACTGCATTATGGACATTGCAGTGCTAATCAATGCTAATATCCTCATTATCTATTCTAGTTCTACTGCAAAAATGTTGCTTGCGTCAAGAGAAGCAGAGTCAGTGTTAGCAGATGCTCTCAAAAGGGATATCTCAGAAATCGATTACGGTGGAAATCATAGTGATAGTGAAGACTCACTTACTTCCCATCGATCGCTGCTATCAGATACATTCTCTCCTCCGAGCACAAGCCGGCATTTTTTCCAAGAGGTATTAATAACACATGTAACGAATCGGAGAGATGTCTTTATTATGTGTACTGTCATAAAGAATTAATTGAAACCATAAGATTTAGTAGACTATAATGTATGTTTTTCTCTGCACATAATTATGTTTTGACAGATTAAGAAAGTATTATGAAATCTTAACATTTTTATAATTATTAGCATGCTATATTGCGTAGTGTGTCTTCAGTCATGTAATATACTTTGTACAGCTTAGCGTAAGTAGGATTGTTCAAATTATCATAGTTCTAATAATATTACAGATTTAAATCTTTAATATGTTATGTGCAATAATTGAGTGTAAATTTTCGTGTAGTAACTAATCTATTGTTTAAGTATTTAAATATCGGACTTGCTTTAAACATTTGCTATTTTTGTATTGCAGGACAATGTGGAAGAGTTACTAAACAAATGTGGGAGTGCAAAATGGTCAGAAAGAAAAGAAGGTTTGTTAGGCCTACAGACATATTTGAAACGTTACGGATCCATTCCACCTCAACACTTCAATCGAATCGGTTAGTTCGAAAATGAGCAATTATTTAATATTGATGTAAATAAGAACGTATGCGATAATTATAGTATTTTTTACGCTTTTACAGGCCAGACTTTTTGTCGTATATTTATGGACGCGCATACGAAGGTTTTAAGTCTGTTTTTGGATGTCCTTCACGGAGTGTTATATCGTCATGCAAAGGATCTAGTAGATTTTACTACAATTCTTCTAAATCGTGTCTTAACAAAGCTCGGATCGGACCTATTGACTTCAGTGCACAGCAAATTAATGAAGACTTTAGAAATTATAATGTAAGTCCACTCGTTTAACAATGCATTTTGTCATTTTCTTTTGCGTTAGTTATTAGTTTCATATTTTGTTATATGTTTTTCGCATTGTAATTTTTCAAACTCTAAATCCAAAAGGAAGATTTATATATACATGTTAACTTTTAACGTTTTAGAGATATAAAACATTTCATTGTGGGATAAATACAGCGTAGCAGAATGAATGTCATACGGATATACCTTTTTGCTTTATTTTGGTCATTACTTGTTATTATTAATTAATCAATATTTATGTTTCCGATTTTATTTATTATTTATTAGGGAAGAAATGCCTGCCGATCTGCAGTTTTCTGCCGTGGCACATTACCTGTGCGACCCCACACAGACACCAAATTCGCGGTCAAGAGTTGCTGCGCTGTGTCATTTGTACAATCTGTCTGCCATTTCAATAGCTGTAAAACTGGACGAATTACAGCAATTAGTTGATAAAATTTTAGGTAATTCGTGTCATGACATTAAAATATTTACTTTATTTTTTATGCATGCATTATTATGGTGCAAATAATACCAATACGATGCTCAGTACTGATGGTTCGTTAATTTTTGTACAGATTGGTGCGGTGATATGCGATCGCACGAACTAAGACGGATGTCATCTAAAGTATTTTATGCTTTGTTTGACATGGCTGCCCCTCAGATGACATTGGTTCTTAGTCAGATGTCTCCAATTAAGCAAGATCAAGCAAAAACTATACTAAAACATCATGTTGTTCAAGAAGCGTCCGCCAAAGAAAACATAGCCGCGCAAGAAGATCGTGTAGACGCTGGAATGGGTTGGAAGTAAGTTTGTATGATATTTTTGTAAGGATTTGATTTGATGATAAATAAACTATACAACTGTGGAACATAATTTCAGTTCTATAAACTCGGGAATACAATCGTTAAGAGTATCATCACATTCATCGGAAATGAGCCTTGTGACAATCGTTACACAGTTAGCCGTATCTCCAGCTGATAAGAAAGGCCCACTAGTTTTACAACTTCACCAAGCACTCAAGGACGCCAGTGATGAAAAATTGATAGAACATTACAAGTAAGATCTTTTCAATTGTCAAACAAAAGGAGACAAAAGTTTTGCATTTAATTAATTGGCCATCTTTTTAACAGAGAAATTCTGAAGGTTGTTGTGGATGCGCTTAACGATGTAACGAAACCATCAGAGAAAGCATTGTGTTTCTGCTGCATGGAAGAAATGTGCAATCGCTCGACGCTTGCTCCATACTTATCAAACTATGCAGAGCTTTTTATTGTACGTGTAACGGATGTACAAATGCCTCAGATGCCTCGAGAGGTGACTAAAGCTGCTGAAAACTGCGGAATGTCGTTGGCATCAAAGTTTCCACCCGATATATTAGTAAGGGCCTTGTGTCCAATAGTTCATAATAAAGAGTTCCCTGTTAATCAGGTTGGTTGGAATTTCAAATTACATCACGTTTCTATTACCCTTACCTATATTACAATTATGTACATTATGTACCCTTTATTTTCCTATAATAATTCAAAATGTACCCATTTGTTTTTAGATGGCTATTAAAATGCTGCAACGACTCTGCGATTCATGTGAGATAACCAAACTGCGAGCTTTAGTTCCGGATATAATTGTAACACTAATAGGGGCATATGACCATCCGGACTCTGCGGTTAGAAAAGCCGCTGTATTTGCTATTGTTGCCATTCATCTAAGGTAACGATCTTTAAAACTACTTAAAACTGCCAGTATACATCACAAAAAGTCAGAAATGCCAGACACATTTGGAGGATAGAACAAGAACAAATGTGCTTTTACGTCCAAACAAATATCCCAAAAACGTGTCCAGCGTTACTAAATTTAATGATTTATACCCTTAGTATTACAAAAAGCCTTAATAATCTTTTATGGAATTATCAGTAAAATGAATGTTTTGTTTTTAGACTTGGACCCGAATTACAACCACATTTAAACACGTTAAGCGGATCTAAACTAAAATTGCTCCAGCTTTATATACAACGAGCTCAGCAAAGCGGTTCCGAAAATAGCTGATTATTCTTTAAAGCGGTGAAAATATTGTTAGTTGACAAAAAATCATTGTCCTTTTCTTACTCAATTCTTCTGCAATTATCCTTTGTTGTTTGACATGTACGTTAACGTATAAAACTATTAACTATATTATAACATTATAGTATTTAGTTAGGTGTTAAACTTTTTAAATTATAAAACAGCCCATAATGCTTATTAAAATCGATACACAACAGTAAAAATAACTAAAAACTGTTCTCTCAAAGTTTTATTGCAATTGCAACGTGTGCAAATACGGTACAACATTTTTAGGACTAGACTAGAACAAAAATAAAACTCAATCAAGTGAAAGTATTGTAACTAAAAATGCTACTAAATCCATTTAAAAAAGTTGTTAATTTGAACAGCCAAAAAATAAAGCATCATGACGAGTGATAAAAATAGAAAATAAAAATTCCATGTAATCCAACTATTCTGATTTTAAAATACTTTTAATGACTGATCAAAATTAACATTGTTTACTTAGAATAGCTCATGAATACCATGAAGTTTGTTATGCAGAAAAAAAAAATTCTTATTTGTTCAGATGCTATTTTCAAACTCGAAGGTATCTAAATGTATATAGACAATCTGGAACGTAAAATCTAAAATGGTAATACCCCAATGAACTGAATTCACCCTTGGGGCTTATGCATAATTAGTATTTGCTGAATAATAAGTAGACTACACATGTGTAGTGTACTATAACCAAAACTTATTCACCGGGAATGATTATATCAACAATTATACAACATTTTTCACAATTGTATCACAATAACTCTTCCCCTGGTTGGGGTATTCGGATTCTAGGAAGTTTCATTGTTTGTATGTAAAATGCAAGCGAAGAAAACGCTCTTGATGTTTCTATTCCCGATCCCGAACATCAATTTTCACAGTTGTATAATAATAACCCTTCCCCTGGTTGGGGTATTCGGATTCCATGAATGTTGACAGTATTGTTTCATTGTTTGTATGTAAAATGCTCTTGATGTTTCTATTCCCGATCCGGAACAGGGAACATTAAACAATCTTCCAAAACTCCCAATCCATCCAATACACAGCCAACCGAACCAAGCCTTACAACTGCAGATTCCTGCGCACGCAGGTAGAGAGCAAGTGAATTGTGTGATCTGTTTATGTACGGTACTTGTTATGTTGTTGCGCTTGCTGCTGTTGTTTTCTGAGTGAGTGCGTGCTGTGTGAACGTAGTCTGTTTGTTTTTGGAGCAACGTACACAAAATCCAACTCCTCCGAAATCACAGAATCCTTTCCTCTATCGTGTGATTCGTGTGTGACTGTTTTTAGGAGGTGCAAAGAGGAGAGACAGGTCGCTTTATTTATTGTCAACTGTGCAGCTGTGAGTTCGTAGGCAGTGCATCAAAAACAATCAACAACGTCAACTGTGACAGGCTGTCACTGTCTGTCACTGTTAACTTCGTCAATCGTCAAGTTACGACGTTACCAACAACAAAGTAAGCCAAAATTAACAGCATCTAGTCATAAATCTCCGTCGTTTAGTTGTGTTGTTTGTATGCAACTGTGAAACTTAATGTTGAATGTTTACTAAGATTTAGTTCACAATTAGTCACAAAAGAGATAACCTTTTAAATAACGGCATTTGTTAGGTTAGGTAATAATGTAAGTTCTGTTACGTTGAGTTGGTTTTAGCTATCACAAATTGAATTGACCCAAAAAATCTACCAAGTATAAAAATGATAATTTTTGTAGCGTAAACATTCCAATATATTCTTGTTGTTTACTTACTATACAGATGCTTCCTTTTCAATAGTTGATTGTGACAGAATAAATAATTAAGCTAGAATTAAATTTTTATATTTAGTCAGCTGTACCAGCAGAAGTCATTTAGATGTTAGAGAATGAGACAAGCGTTGTCAAAATGTAAATTAATACTATGTAGTGGTAATGGCGGAGAAATAGTCAGCTATATTTAAGTGACTACATTGGAAGCAGCAACAATTTTAATTTCCAATTTCAAGGTTTGCTTTTGCAATCTTCCAAGGTTAGAGTTTTTCCTTCCAACTGGGGAATTATATTTTTCACCTTGTAAGCATGGTCTTACCCCTTTTTTCACATAAATAGTTACTGAATTCCCTAATTCTATAGGTAGCACAGAGCTTTTTTGGTAGTGGAAATATTTTTCGTTTTGTAGTAAAAAGTAAAGCTGACATCAAAAATCAAAACTATAATTAAATCTTCAACTTTCACTTCAAAGTACATTAAAATTCTCTAGCTCGACATTTTTGAACACATTGCTTTGCTGGGGCTGGGGGCATAAAAAAAGTCACATACACCTATCAAACTATTACCTACCAAATGTTTTTGCTTTCGTTGAAGAGCAAATATATGAATATAAACTAATTGTAAATAGTGATGATACTACATTATATGTGATATATGCTTGGAAATGATAAGTTAAAAGTTAGGCCAGGAAACTGAGGAAGAACGGTTATGTAGTCGCTAAAGAGTAAAAGACAATCAAAAAGTCATCCCTAGTCTATATCAAAAGAAAGCCATATTTTTTGGAAATAAACAAAAACAATGAATTCTCCTAAGCATCCGATTTAGTGACATGCATTAAATAACCTTTGACTCTTTCTTGACACGAAGTATCTGTCGCTATTTGACTAATTGTGCTGTGCAGTCGTGCTTTTTGACACAACATTTATCCAGGAGCACGACTTGTGTTTGTGCCCCACAAGCATAATTTTATTACTTGTTATGCACCCTAATTTCAATAAATAGGTTTAACCTAATGAAGGTATTGTATGAATAGTTTAGTGCCGATAATAAGTGCAAGAGTGTGAATCTGTAGTTTGTAACAATTTTGCAGTTAATATTACTTGTTTATATTTTATATATATACATACTTATAGTACACTCTCTCGGAGTTTTTACTAAAAGTTATATATGCATTGCATACGTTATAACTACCTATAAAGAACTATGACATGCATTATAACTTTATAAATGTGTTAAAGAATACAACCACACGACAATTCTCTTGTACTTGTATAAGTGTGCATATATACGAAACAATTCAGTTCGGAAAAGTTGTAATGTCCTTTGCTTGTTATTTGCTTTTACACACATATACCTTTTTAACCCTTTTTACCTTTATTATCGCTACCACTTACCAACCAGTGTAATACAAAAACTGTGTGTTTACTTACACTTACCAAAGCACAGCCATAGCCACCTATTTTACTAGATGCGTATAGCTAAATAGCTATGTAGAACTTGTTCCCAGTTAGTGCAGTGCTGAGGGCTAGAACTCCTACATCATCCCATAGGCATTTCATGTATTGTATTGACGTACATTTAGTCCTAGTCCTGTGTATATGTACATCATTTCATAGGAAACATTATATGCATATCACAACATTATATGCTTGATTGTGTACTCCTATATCGTCTTGTGCTGTTAGGACTCTCTTTACAAGTGAATAACTTCTCTTTAGCGAAAATTACTGTGATTCATTAGTAGTGTAGTCATTTTAGCAGTGATTCATTTCCGATGAGATCGTTAGGGTTTGACGGGTTACTCAGCTGCAGTTAGTACTGGCACTGAACAGATGAGTGTATATATTGGGCATGTATCTGTTCAAGAAAATATTATAAAGTAAGTAAACTAATCATTTCGGTGTGTGTAAGTGACAAAGAACTTTTAAAGAAATATGCATAATATTGTATAATATGACAGCAACAACACTTTCAAATCTGCATTGAAATTGAAAGAAAACAACACATTTCTTGCTTTTTAGTAGGAATGTTGCTGAATTTAGTTGCGTATTTATATTAGATTAGAGGTTAAAGTTTTAAAAATCATATCATAGGAAATGTTTAATCAAAAGACTGAAATTATTAATTTGCTTTTTGTTTGTTTTGTAGATTCTGTTGAATTCAACTGTTCGTGTGGGCTGCGTATTATGTGACATTCTGTAATGTAAAGAACGTAAAACCCTTTTTATCAAGTGACCGAGAATAATTAATATTCCGAGCTGGTTGTTATTATTAATTTATGACGACCCAATTAATCACATAATAATATCTTCCAATATCTGCACGACTTCTCGTCATTCGGAATTTCAAGATAATTAGTCATAATGGCTTTTCAAATGCATCAAACCAATAACAGCAGTAATCGATCAAGTGAGTACTTTTCTAAAAATTTTCAATATGGACTAAACTGATTGTTAAATAGTAATTGATTTGTGTGGTTTATAGTATTCTTTTAAACTAACTGGAAAACAAAATTAATCTTGTTTCAGACAAAGAAAGCGATACGATTATGTGGCAACAAGGCTATGGCGTGCTCGATTCCGGCGTTCATTCAGGAGCCACTACTGGGGCACATTCAATACGCGAAGAAGAGCTTGATGATCCATTACTATTTGACCTAGACAGTCAGGGATACTCTGGCTTTACGCCAGATCAAGTTGACGGTAACTTACCCTTTATTTTTTATTCTATGTTGAATAGTCAATTTTCTGTAAATTGTATTATTAATTAATTGTATTTGTATTTTTAGAGATGAATACAGAGTTAAATGTTACTCGTTCACAACGAGTAAGAGCTGCGATGTTTCCAGAGACTCTTGACGAAGGTGTCGAAATTCCATCAACGCAGTTTGATCCTTCCCAACCAACCGCAGTGCAGCGTCTTGCAGAACCATCCCAAATGTTGAAGCATGCAGTTGTGAATTTAATAAATTATCAGGTACTTACATTATTCCTGTACCGGATGAAATGGCGAATCCTGCGTTCATTTTTATCATTTGAAAACGAGTTTTATATGATGCTCTTGTGTAGGACGATGCCGATTTAGCAACCCGGGCAATCCCTGAGCTCATCAAATTATTAAATGATGAAGATCAGGTTGTTGTATCTCAAGCTGCAATGATGGTACATCAATTGAGCAAAAAGGAAGCTTCAAGACATGCCATAATGAATTCCCCGCAAATGGTATAATATTTCATAATGCAATAATTAACATTAACAGATTAACAATACTTTATCAAGTTTAAAGTGCATGCATGTATATGAAATGAATGAAAGGCATATTGACCTAGAAAAATGGCAAAACTGTCTATAAACAGTATATAAATACATAGGTACCTATCTATATTAATAGGGTTAGGTTATTGTTGCTCTGTTGAGTTAACATTTCAGTCTACCTAATCATTATTGTTTAATGCTTATTGTTAGATTGCAGCTCTTGTACGGGCAATTTCTAGTTCCAACGACTTAGAGACGACGAAAGGAGCTGTTGGTACATTGCACAATCTATCTCACCATCGTCAAGGACTCCTGGCAATTTTCAAAAGTGGAGGAATTCCTGCTCTTGTTAAATTATTAAGTTCTCCTGTCGAAGCAGTACTTTTTTACGCTATCACAACATTGCACAATTTACTGTTGCATCAAGAAGGTTAGTAGTGAATTGACACTGTATATATCTACGAATAATTTATTATCTATGTTTGTGTAGTATAACTTAAATGAAATTGTATAAATTAAATATTAGGATCCAAGATGGCAGTTCGACTTGCTGGTGGTCTTCAAAAAATGGTCTCACTATTACAGCGAAACAATGTAAAATTTTTGGCAATTGTTACTGATTGCCTTCAGATTTTAGCATATGGGAACCAAGAATCAAAACTTATAATTCTTGCTTCGCAAGGACCAGTTGAATTGGTTCGCATAATGCGATCGTATGACTACGAGAAGTTATTGTGGACCACCTCGCGTGTACTAAAAGGTAATGATAATAAAAACAATATAGTATAGAAACATTTTCCATTTAGATATATGCTTAATATATTTTATTATTTTAATCTGTAACAATAACAATTTAACAAACCCGAAGCTCTTAACATTTCTAGTACCATTGGAGCTTTTTTAAGATATGATACTTTTAAAGTGAGTGAGAAGTCAACTTCTTTTCATTTTTTTAGTTTTAAGTGTATGTGGATCCAACAAACCTGCCATTGTTGAGGCGGGAGGCATGCAAGCTCTAGCAGTTCACTTAGGACATCCATCTCAGAGGCTAGTATTAAATTGTTTGTGGACACTTCGCAACTTGTCTGATGCTGCTACTAAAGTTGTAAGTTTGTTACAATCTTCCAAGATCAACGTTAATGTACGAACAACTAGAATATTATATACATTGTGACTGTACGGTAACTTAAAGTAAGTCAATTTAAAGGTTTTGATAATGCGAACACTATTTTATTTATCATTTTAGGACGGCTTAGAAGGACTTTTACAAAGTCTTGTAACCTTACTATCCTCAGAAGATGGAAATATCGTAACTTGCGCAGCTGGAATATTGTCAAATCTTACATGTAACAACCAACGCAACAAGGTTGTTGTCTGTCAGTTAAACGGAATTGAAGCACTTGTTAGAACTGTTAGGGCAGCTGGAGAAAGAGAGGAAATCACCGAACCAGCCATTTGTGCTCTGCGACACCTAAGCTCACGTCATCCAGAATCAGAAATGGGACAGAATGCAATCCGTAAAATTTTATTTACATTCTCAATTCATTATCATAAAACTACTGGTTCAAATATTATTGTATAAAATAGTTCAATATATAACATGGGCAGCTATTTTAGCTATTGTTTTAGTTGTAGTCAAATTAATTATAATGTTGCTGCCTTCACTGTTAATCTGATTTATTGAAAACTGATTTGTTTTAGGCTTATGCTACGGTATCCCGGTGATTGTAAAACTAATGCAACCCCCGTCGAGATGGCCACTAATAAAAGCAGTGATTGGACTTATCAGGAATTTGGCACTTTGTCCTGCGAATCATGCTCCCTTAAGAGAAAATGGAGCTATAGCTCGGTTGGTCCATTTACTGATGCGTGCTTATCAGGATTCGCAGAGACGTACTTCCGTTTCCAGTGGTGGAAGTTCAGCGCTCTATCCTGATGGTGTTCGGATGGAAGAAATCGTTGAAGGCAGTGTTGGAGCATTACACATTCTAGCTAGAGAAGCTCACAACAGAGCACAAATTCGGGGCATGAATGTCATTTCCATTTTCGTACAGGTACGCGGAATATTTTAACCGATTTTGGGCAGCCATTTAGATATATGCTTATTTTTAAGAGTGAACCAGTAATTATGATTCTATTTTTTTATAAAATAGCTGTTGTATCACGAGCTCGAAAACATACAACGTGTTGCAGCTGGCGTTCTTTGTGAATTAGCCGCTGACAAGGAAGGAGCTGACATGATAGAAAGAGAAGGAGCCACAGCACCCCTGACCGAATTGTTACATTCTAGAAACGAAGGCGTAGCTACCTATGCTGCAGCAATTCTTTTCAGAATGTCAGAAGACAAACCACCAGACTATAAGAAAAGACTATCAATGGAACTAACAAACTCTCTATTTGATCGTGAGTCCATGTGGGGTCATGATATGAGTGGCGCACCTCCAGACTTCCAGGTGGGTTTGGTTGTTATTTAATGCCTTCTATGGAGTTATGTTGTCATCAAATTAAGCATCAGTTATGTGACACGATATAACATAAAGATAAATATTCGCTTAAAATCGATGAGAGTATATGAAAAGAAAGGATTGAATACGTAGCTCCTTACTATGCTACGTTCCTTGTAAGACCCAGTAAAAAGCAGCGTAACTTTTTTGCGTTTTTCTTGTTAAGCACACTTTGTTTAAATGCGAAAGAAAGAATTTAATCTCACAATTTTGATTTCATGGATTCCTATATTATATTATGCTGTGATCAAATCCTATCAATTTTGCTATTGGCACGCAATGCAGTAAATGGCTTTGCCTTAAGCAAAGGACAGTACATTCGCTAAATAAGTACATTAGTTACAAGTACAACTCATTATTTTTTAATTTATACAGGCTACCATGTTTTACCTTGCAACATTTCGCTTTTATGTATTTTAGAATTGGAATGTAATTTATTAGTTTGTATTATTGAATGCTACAATGCAAAATGAAATTATCATTTTTACTTTTACACTTTCCATTTGGCAGAAGGTAAAGTTGCTTTGTATGATGTACACATGTATTGGCAATTTTCGGAAGTTAAAGGTAGAGAGGCCTGTGCTGGTATATAATTTTGGAATGATATTTAATTTTGCGTTTTTACAGTTGCTTTTTATTTTTTGTTTGCTTATCTTATTTTTTGAAGGATATTATGTCTCCTGACCAAGTCTTTGATTCTCCTGTTTTTTCTGGCTCCAACCCACCAAGCGTTCCAAGCCATAATAATTACAAAGGTAGAAATGTTTTATAATTTAAAAGGACTTTTTATAAAATGTCTATACTGGACTGATTGCTATTCATTGCACCATTACTATGATAATTTTTAAAATGTTTTGCAGGTGTAATTTTGTGTGGTTTTTGAGCATGAAAATTGTGCGACACAAACTAACCATAACAATGTAATAAAATTGTATGTTTAAATGACTTGTAGGATTTGGGGATGCTGGAGTAATGGACTTTAATTTCGACGCTATGGATATAGAAGAGTCGTATGATCAGGGTCATAACGTACCACCTCAACCTCCTTCTGACCAGGGTCACAACGACGCAGCGTGGTACGACACAGATCTCTAACCATGAGTAGACAATGTGTTGGCATTTTTGTAAAAGATTATTAATGATAATGAATGACTGGCCGTTAGAATTATAATTTTATGTACATGTTTCGTATTTCTTACTATGTAAATTCAAATGCCATTGTTAAGTAGAAAGTAGAACCACATTTTGTGTATAGCGCTAGAGACTGTGGGTGATTAGTTGAATAAAATTTTACTCTTTGCTTTTGTTAATAATTAATTTCCTGTATTGTTTTATAGAAATTCATTTGCATTGCATTACATAATTACAATTACATAAAATAAATATACCAACCAACAAAGCTAACTCGATCTTTGGGCTAAATTCATATCTGTTAACGAATCATTATTTCATCAACTGATTAGATATTTGCATATGCATGCATTTGCATACTACTACAGGCATATGCATATGTGTGTCAAATTCATGTAAATAATTCATTCTCCGGATTTTATGCCCCGTCTCACATAGGTACGTATTTTCTCCAGAAACTTCTATTCGGCAACCACAGATCTTTTGTCAGCAGAGAAAGAGATCTTCATTACTATTTAAATTACTGGCAATATTTAAATGTCTCATGGGGATAAATACTAACTATAGCTAAGTTTAATATAATCATTATTGAAACGGTTACTAGCAAATCATAATAACAATCATTTAATATTATATAATTGTTGGGTTGGGTATAAAAAGCAAATAAAGGTGACTGAATGTAAAATCCCAAAACTTGAGACAGCGCTGTGCTGGTTGGAGCCGGAGCACAAAATATTTGATAAACAGAAGAACCGCTAATCTTGAAGCTGAGTTTTTGCGCTCAAAATTCTAACAAGACAAAATCAGCGAAATAGACATCTAAAGATCAAAGAAGAGACTGACATTGATATTTTCCAGCCAGACCATCAGTACCAGACAAGTTTATTCAGTTTTTGCCGTATTTTGCTGTCTATTGTATTCAGTAACCGGAGTAATTTGTGGTTAGCTTCCCAGTGTTTTAACTGGTTAAACTTACAGGTTTCAAAATGCTTTATATTTTGGAAAGACACAGGTACGCATTTATAAAGCTTGAAGAAATTATGATTTAGTCACATTAAAAAGACTCTTTTTTAAGTTTGGACTGCGAAAGTATAAAACGTGAAGTCGGGCACAGCCGTCCTGGATATTTTTAAATACCGGCAATAGTGGAGATGGCTCCCGTAAAAGTTTCCAAAGATCACAATCCTTGGGGTTGGGTGTCCAGTGTAAAACCGGAAGATATAACAATTGAGCATTTGAAATTAGCATACAGAGTAGATAAATTTACCTTTTGTCAAGAAACTGCAAGGTAAGTTAAACAAACTGAACCACTATGTACAATAGTTAATGTTTTCTGTAACTATCAAAATATTTCTCACTTATTAAGAATTCGTTAATAATTCTGCGTTTACTTTCTTTTACTGTAGACGAAATTGCAAACGAAATCCCTACTGTATTTTTGGACTTGGAGAGAAAAAATGGTTTCAGAATGTTGACGATAATGAGGCTATTTTGGATGACAGCGAATTCAGAGGTGAAGGTCAATATGCTGGTCTGCAGAATTTGGGGGCTACCTGTTATGTAAATTCTCTCTTACAGCTATGGTTCCACAATCCTATTCTTCGGTAAATATCTTTCCAATTTGATTATTAAGATTACATCTCCCGTCAACAATAATGGTTTATCATATTAAAGCAATAGTAAAAATTCTATTTTGTTTTATTTTTTAAATCATCAGTCCTGCAATTTTTAAGTGGGTCCCTAATGTAAGCGATGGAAACCTCAAAGATTATAGACCTGAGTGTGCAATTTCGCAGCTACAAGCGATGTTTGCTAGAATGAAACTTTCTAAACGAAGGTACTAGATTGCTTACGATTTATTGAATTATTGTTGCATGTTTACTACTATTTTTTACAATTTACAATAATATTATTATTGTATTTATATAAATTTTATACACTATAATTATTAATTTGGTTGCGTATTGTTTGACAGCAAAATTGATCCTACTGAGTTTGTTTTGTCCCTTCAACTGGACACGACTGAACAGCAAGATGCACAAGAATTTTCCAAACTTTTTATGGAAGTTGTTGTAAGCATGCTAAATGAATACGAAGATAAACATATCGGAAATTTAATTCGGAGTTCATTTAGTGGTCAATTGCAAAATGAAACCGAGTGCTTAGGTTGTCATAATACAACTCACAGAGAAGAATCCTTCAGTGAACTAGAATTGAGTGTGAAAAAGACACTTCAGGATTCCATTAAAGAAATGGTTCAGGAAGAACTGTTGAATGGCACAGAACAGTATTTTTGTTCTGTGTGCAATAAAAAACAAGATGCTAAAAGACGAACAGTCTTGCTATCGCTGCCACCCGTTTTGAATTTACAGTTGATGCGATTCGTATTCGATAGGTAATTGAACTTATTCGTCTATCGTCCAAATAATTTTTTTTGGACTAGAAATTGTTATTATTAAGCATGGACCACAAATGTATTCTTCTATGAAGTGCTCTGTACTAACCGCTAATATTTACTAATCGCAGGGAAACGTATCGTAAAAAGAAAGTAACAACATTTATGCAGTTTCCTGAAATCATTGACATGTCAGAATATATCACTTCC
This sequence comes from Pogonognathellus flavescens, assembly GCA_019776165.1. Lineage (NCBI taxonomy): Eukaryota > Metazoa > Arthropoda > Collembola > Entomobryomorpha > Tomoceridae > Pogonognathellus > Pogonognathellus flavescens. The sequence continues at coordinate 21,259 of JABASD010000507.1, forward strand.
AAAACACCAAAGGAGAAGTCTATTTACCATCTTAATGCAGTTCTGGTTCATAATGGGTTGTCTGCCTCTTCTGGTCATTATGTTGGTGCGTTTATATTTAGCTTTAATATTTTTATTAACTCAATTTGCAACTCTCCATATTACAATGAGATTGATTACAATATAATTAAATCTATTTCTAGCTCAAATCAAAGATATTAGGACCGGAATATGGCACAAGTTTAATGATGAAAATGTGGACCAAGTAAGCAAAAAGGATAGTAAAAATCTAGTTTTAGCTGACGATGAACCTTCCGTTACCAAAGGGAGGGGACGACCTAAACTTGCAGAGGGTATGCACACTTCTAATGGCGCGTACATGCTGGTTTATACGTTAGAAAGCCATGTAAAAAATCCAGAGCCGGACCCTGAACTTTCAACTTATTTGTACGATATGGTAAAGGCTGAAGATTTAAAATACGAAGAGGAAATTATGGTATATAAAGCTGAACGGGTAAGTATACTTTGTGAACACAGTTTCTACTTTCTAGGTCATTCATAAATGATGCAGTACTCTCTCGATTTCATTTCACCATTTGTAATTGTTATAATATTATTTACTAGGACATGGAAGCTTCTGTGAAAGAAAAACGGCGTAAACAAGTGGAATTGTTGTATAAACATTACAAAGGAACCGTCGAAAAACAAAATTCAGTGACACAGAAAAAAGATATTGAAATAGTTGAATGTTATTCCGATGATGACGTATCAAAACCAAAAAAATTGAAAAAAGATGTAGACAACATTGATCGTGCTGATGTTGAGAATGATAAGCGTAGCAAAGCTAGAAGACATTTTAAAAAAGCCATTTCTTCTGATGATGAAGATTTGACTCCAAAAAAACTGAAAAAGGCTAAAAATTCTTTGAATCATGAGTCTGAAAATGCTGAAGATGAATCAAAATCAAGATTAGAACTGGTTTCAGAAGAATCTGGAGTTTTTACTGAAAATATGGATTTTATATCCACTGAATGGTTGCAGAATTGGTTGGATCCAGAAACTGCGGCCCATCAGTGTGACAACACTATTTTAGCATGTGCACATGGAAATCTGGCTCCTCCCAAACCCCAAGGGAATTCTGTCTCCTACCGTATCGTACCTTCATATTTTGTAAGTTTTAGTAGTCCATAAGTAATGTGTTTTAAAAAACTGGACATTACAATTAACAGTAACTTTCATTTGGACAGGGAGATGAAATATTAAAGGAATATGGAATTACAAAAAGGTTTAAAGGATTGCAAAGTTTATGCGAAGTATGTGTTCAAATAGAGTGCCGAAGGTATGACAGTATTCTAAACCATGTTTTAATACGATGTGAATTGTGGAGATACCAATTTTCAATTTTTGTTAAAATTGTCATTATTATTCTGTTTTAGGTTGCGTGATCTCAGTGAACTTGACGAGGACATTAAAATTTTTCAAGAGATAGTAAAGAAGACCGACGCGTTGTGTACTCAAAAGATTAAATCCGATGGAGCGTACTCAAAGGATTTTTTAACAAATAAGGTTTGGGTAGGGAAGGAATCTCTACGAAATTGGAAACGATTGGCAAGATCAGCTATCGAAGGGGTCCAGGCAGATCAGGAAAACTGTGATGAAATTAGCAACAGTGATTCTCCCGTAGGCGCTTTCAATTGGGAAATAATTTGCGACCACGGTGCGTGGACTCATACCCATTCGTAGCTGCATAAAAATTATTCGTTTATATGTTTACTTACCCTTTGTTGTTCTTTATTATATAGGCAATTTATTACCGGATCCGAATTTGATGAAACTGTTAAATATTGAAGGATGGAGTATCCTTCAAAAGCATTTCAATGATGCAAAAGTAGCAAGTGCCTCTGAGTTGGAAGAGTGTGAGGCGTGCATGGTAATTATTATTTGATTTTTTGTTGATGAGTACACTGCACCGGGTGACTATTATTATTTTTATTGCTGGGTTCTTTTGCTGCAATTACTAATAGCACAGCTGAAGGTCTTTAAGTTCAGTTTTTCAGTACAATAAATTAAAACGTTGCTTAAACATTAAACTTTTATATTTTTATCAAAAAATTCTTACAGTATAAATTAGAATGGCAAACTGTTATTGTGTACAATAGTGTGTGTGTGTGTTTTAATAGTCATTAACAATACCTACTTTACAATACAAATGAATGTTTTTAGTTTCCCTGAGTCATTCCGAAAGAATTTAGCGTTTACAGACGCGATTTTATAATATGTTCAATTTGGGTGATTAATTTAATTAATTTTTGCTTTTAAGGATCAAAGACAACAGAATAATAAAGCTGCCAAGGAACTTAAAGAAAATGCAAGTGTACAACGATCGACTCTTTCCGACTTGTACAGTGGTAAAAACAGACCTGATATTGAACAGAAAGGAGAATTTTTCGTGGTTCCTGTTGAATTTGTTGATTCTTGGCGTAAATTCGTAAGGTGAGGATGTAATACTTTATGTTTTTAATTTTTGGGACAGTTTCACTAGACAGACTAGACACTCTAAGAAGGGGTGCTAAGAGATGAAAGTGAGCACATTGAGCATTGTCATTCTATATATATGTAGTTGTATGGTGGCATATTTTTAGTTATCACTAATTCTTTACATTGCATTAATTGGATGATTGTATGGATTGAAACAGAATATTGCTTCATTGGTGGGCAAAGTGGGTATATTAAAATGTAAAGTAGCATTATTGTATACAAAATCTTATGTTTTATACTACGAAATTGCACCTATGGTATAATACTGCATTATGGTACTAACTCCTATGATATACTTTGTTACAGTCACTACAGTAGTAACTATTAATTTTAAGTAGTTTCTTCCATCATAATATGGTATTGTCTCAAGACGAAAAGTTTGGTAAGAAAAAAGTGGAGATGTTTGATCTGAAGTAGTCGTATCGTAAGTGGAATGGATGGTTGAGGAGGGAAACCGTGGGAATAGTAGTAGCTACAATTTTCGTGTCTTGTATCCATTAGGTGAAGAAACAAAAATACTACCAATTCAACCTAATAGCGCACACACTGTTGTAAAAGAGCAGACACGGCAGACAGTGCTCAGTCTTGCAATACCCATCTAATCTATGTTCTAAGCGTCGGTTTAAGACTCAAGTATTTGATAATGGAAGTATCTCCCCCAAGTACTTTTAGTTATTAATATTCATCAAGTATAATTTCTACTATTCCGTTCCGAATGTCAAGATTAACAGGGACAGTAAGCTTCACGTAAGAGATTTATGCACATAAGGTGCTATGATTTCTTTAAATGCTTTGGTTTTGGTATGGCACTTTATGGTACAGACATCACCTTTAGTAGGCAAATTAAATTAATGGTTTCAATTGCATTGTGACCTAAGTATTTTAAAAATTGAAGGTAACTGTTCAATTGTACATTAATATTTATCGAGGTTTGGCTGTTGCTCTTTGATTTTTGGGTTGCTCGATCTTGATTTTCAAAGAAATACGAGATCAAGCTAGAAAATGCTCTATTCTGTCTTTTTTAGTTACCTACATTAAACGTTAAATGTAATTTATGTAATAGTTGCTGTGTAAATAGCTATTTCCGACATGTTAGCTTTTTTGTTCATTAATTGAAACAATTGAGAGAGGATAACTGTATACTTACTAAATACTACGCAATACAAATATTCAGTCAGGTTGTTTAGCTTATTTATTTTGTCTTTTGGAGACAAGCAAGGGATTACATACTACATAGTACATACTACATACTATACGCAAGGCAGAATCAGAAGGGCTAGATGTGTATACTAATAGTATCATAGATCAAACCTATCGCAAGGTTTCCACTTCAAAGGAAAGTATTAGTAGAAATAAACCAAACCGAATCCTATGTATAGCTATGTACTTAGGTACTTTTGCTTAGTGCTTACGTCGTCAAATGACTAAGCAGTAAGTGGTTAAAGCACAGTGCAATAATATAACATTTTCTATAAACTTAATATCAACCTTTCTCTCATGCTCTTGCTACTTGTGGCCAAAAAAATGTAGTCGGATACATGCATTCAAGTTGTTTATTTTTTGCTCTTTTTCGATTTCTCACTTTCTTCTTGCTTTTCGCTAATGACTAATGACAGTCTCATGTTCATCAAGAACAAGACATTTTAAGCAATTTTGTGTGCTGCTGTTAATTCGGAAGGTAGAGTAGAATGAATCGTCTTTAGCAACATGAAATTCAAGACTCAAGTTGTAACTAAGAATTCCTTGCAATACATTTTCTCAAGTTATACTATATCCCTTCCGCCCTTCCCTATCAGTAGTCAGTACTTCACTGAAAAATTCAAAATGAAACTCAGCCAATAAATGTACGGTAATAGTTATATTCAATACACACTGCTAAGATTTATGAATGAAAAGCCTTACTTACTTCAATTTATGAAAATATTGTGTTCCATTCTGAGTGTGGGCAGTTCTTATCTTATTCGTGTCTTATAGATTATAATAAGTAGAACAATAGTAGGGTTAAATAGCAAGATTGGAATACTTCAGATTACTATAGAAAAACTTTGCAAGAACATTTACCTAATGCACAGGACAGTCAAAATATGCAATAATGGTGTCAGAAGATCCTCACGTTGCCCCATTTAGAAAGTGTATTGATGCATTGGAATTGGATGGTGCACTGCACTATAATATAACAGAAAGCAAAACAGTCATGCCATAGCCAAATACATATTTTATTTCATTTAACCATTACATTTAATATACATTCCCGTATCCCGTCTAACACTCTGCTGTAATTTTCTGTAGTAGTAGAGATTGGCAGATACAAAGCATTGCATTTTGTGGAAATTGTATTATGATTGGTGAACAGAGTACACTGAACGCAGAGTCGCAACAGACGCAAGAAAGGTTTTAACGCGTCTTATTTTCCGGATTTTGTCTTAAGTATCGTCAGCTACTTTATAGGAATGTTCAAACCGTCTGTCTGCGTCTATCTATACGTCCGTGATATCGTGTGAACCATAAAGATGCCCCCAGTTTAATTGGGGTTCCCTTTTGACCCCACCGTATTACCCTACCAATCGATCCGTCACTGCAAAAGGCAAAAAGAACAACTTTTTATCAGTACCATTTTGCCTCACCCTCTCCGTTTTACCAAAACGGCTTCATGCTTTTTTAAAATATCTAAATTCTATGCTGTCAACTTTCGGGTAAAAAATTATTTACTATTATTCTGTTATATTGTGACCTTACTTTTCAATGTCCGAAGGTTGAAAACCTACACAAAGTCGGCGAAACAGAAACCTTTCAGATATTTAAAAGAGACATGAACCCGTTTTGGTTGATGAGTAGGGATTGTAACTGCAAAATTAGATTAGGACAAATATCAGCCATGTCGATTTAATGCATATGCGGGTGTGGGAGATTGAGCAGGACTAATGCACGTATCATTACTTTCTGAACAACATTTATATAGTAGAGGTGTCAAGGAGCTGAGTCGGATTTTTTACACAATTTTAAGCGGAATTTTTTACTCAGTCAGTTTCCGAGCCGGCAATGAAGGATGGAAGGAAGAGCGTGTGAATGTATCAAATATTGTGTGAATGTAGTAATTTTAAGTTAAATGTTCGAAAATTTCGAGCATTTTCCGAGCAGGAATTTTCGTCAACAAAACTAGTTCGAGCCAGACATTTTTCGAAATGATTTCTATCTAGAAGTTTTCGAGCCGAGATGGAATTAGCTAGTTGGCACCAGCTAATTTTTTTAGCTATTTCTAGATTCCTTTCTCAGTTTTGCGATCGGATAAGCCAAAGGGTAACAGAATCGAATGATTGTTAATTAGTACTTCATTGTAGGGAAGAAACAGAATGTAAGAAGGTAATGATAGTATCGGTAAAATGCAATTCAGGAGCTTATTTATGTTATTTCAATACTTTCTCTGTAACAATGGAGTATAGTTGTCTTTCAATGTTACAATTTGCAATGCTTCTACTGCTATTAATTGTATTGCGAGTATCTCTCTTGTCTCTTACTATTATAGCATTTGACAACTACAATCTAGCAAATGGTTGCCTGCCTCAAGGTGAATTCATAATTAATGTAGATTGCTTGGAAATGAATGCATTGATGGACATCGGATGGCTTCTGACTGAGTGAGTGAGATACAGATTACAGTTGTGGTCATTGTTTTGTTTTGCATAGGTGTACAACGTACAAGTGCATGGTAGCGAAGTGTGTTGTAGGTGTTAATAGCTTCTTTGATCATCAGAAGGATCTTCGGGCAATTATAATAAAATGAAATTGATTAACTCATCGGTTTGTCGAGAAGTGTTGCTGTGCTGCTCTGATTTTGAGTGACTCCAATTGCTACTTGAGTCTTTGTTGCATAGTAGCAAATAGACATCAAACATACCTTAAAGGTCTTTATTTCAGGATGTGATGATTGCAATTGACATTGCCTATGCAATCAAATTATGTTATTATCCAATGTTCCGACTTGTATATATATGAGAGCTGAATTTCGTATATAGTATGATATTGTGGTTGCAACTAGCAAGTATGCCTTCAACGTGTTATTGTAAATTTCATAAAACTTCGTACTAGAAAGCTTCCTTGAAGAAGGTGAACTAAAATTGCTAAATGCAATTTAAGCTAGGAAATTCACGTTATATTGTTAACATACTGTACACTGTGGATATTACATGCTTAACAATTGTGACATCGAACCTACAGATACAATTTTTTATTTGAAATCGAAGCAAGACAAGATTCGTTGCTCCTTGCACTTTATTATTACATGCTAGTGTAGCACTATCTGTATACTACATATAATATACGTACAATATCAGTACAGTGTTTGTTACATAATATGACACTGTATACTTATAACTACATACTATGTATAACATTGTGTACCACCGTACCGCAGTCAGTGTCTTTGTCGTCCTGGTGCCTTCGTACATCTTAAGAAGAAGCCCGTGTGGACACTTATATGACCTGTCTCTTTCTGCTAGTGAATTTTGATCCATGGTTTTGCTTTTGCTTTTACTCTGTCTCTGTCTTTCACTTTATCTCGACTGTCTTTATACTATGCGTGTACAGGGCGTCAGTAATAGCTACTCTAACTCTAACCAAACTTTTTTTGGTTAACTCTATGTGATGTGTTAACAAACCTTGTAAACAACTGCATTATAGTTCTTATGAAGTATTGTTTGCGAAATAACTTCTATTCGTTTGAACTTTTATTAAACTGTTATTGGTTTTATATATGCACCCTTCCACTCTTGCCTTCAATGTTGGATGGGATGGAGAATTGCACTACATTGCATGCAGAATTGTTTAAATTAGTTTTCACCCTGTATGCGAAGGGACGTGGACATAAGAAAATAGAAGAAGAGAGAGACAGACCGGGGAAAGTAAAGAAAAAGAAAAGGAAGGAAAGAATCTCTGGGGTGTCGGACACCTTGTGCTGTTGGTCGGGCAGGCATGCTTTTAATATTTGTGAGATATGGCCAGCTCATAAATCACCTCCACGATTTACGAACGCAACCAACGGACATCCGAATTCTTTTTTCTCCTATCTTTTTCTTTTCATACTTTCCATTTTGTTATGGACTACATGGAAAGACCATCACAGTAGCATGTGTAGTGTATATTCAAGTGACATTTTACCAAGTCTATTTCATTTGCTAACATTTTTCCTCTCCCGTCTTTTTTCTTGTTTTCAATATTTTTACTCTTCTATTTTAGGACTTCTTTTACTTGGATAAGAATAAGACTTATCCTGTGTGGAATTATGTACTCCATTTGTTTTACTGTACAGATACCATCCCCTCCTTCGCCATATGTCATATAATATATTTGATTCTCAGCAATGGTATTAGAAATTATAAAAACCTCTTATCTAAACTTGTACGTATATACTAGGAACCTGGAATGAATCGTATAGAATTCATCTACATTTGGCATAGATTGGTTATATATTTTCACTATGTTGTGTAGTATTATCTTTCATGTGTGAGCATTGACTATCTAGCTTAATTTATTGAATAAAAGAGAGTAGGTAAACAACATTTAGATTCTATTTGATTAATTTAGGTGCTGTAATATACATGTTGTATTTAGCAAATATTAACAGTAGCATGAATCAACTTTGAGATGAGTTCATTGTTTTAAAAAAATCGATGTAAAGAGGATTAATTTTACACTAATGTAAATTTTCTGCATTGACGTGCGTTTTTTGAAATTATCCTGCTTGTATTATAAAGTGTAATTTTCTTATAGAGATCCTACAAGAAACGCTCAGAAGATAAACGTTGTAAATAAAGATTTACTTTGTGAGCATTCGAAGTTTAAGTATTCTCTGACGCTTTTGGACGGTACTCCTTTGGAAAACAATAACGTGGATTCTTATGAGGACTTGTAAGAACAATATAGATGATAATTTTATTTTTACTATGTGCACTACTTATTTGTATTGTAGTTAATAGATTTTGAATGGCTCTTTTTTATTTATTTGCAGTATTACTCTTCTAACAGTTCAAGAATGGAACTTCCTGAAGTCCTCGTTTGGGTATGATATGGAAATCAAGGTTATTATAGATGAACCATGTAAAAAATTTGGATACAGCTACATCCCAGGTAGGCGTATTAAACATAGACATCACAGTATATTAATTGTTATGAGATCCTCAAATATGAGAATGAGAACATGTTTGACAAATTATGAAAATGGTTTTTTCTATAGATCAATGTGTTGAGTGCGCCAGTGAGTGGTGGATGTCCGTGTTGAAAAAGATTTATGTTTACGAATCAGCCCCTATATATATTTCCCGTCGGGATAAAAACGAAGAGGAAGTACAAGAGTTAGAAGACATTCCAGATGAGGATGACTTCCAGGTAAGATCATTAAAATTGCAATCGTAAAATATCAATCAATTAGTCATGCGATTACACTGAAGTACAAAATGAGAGTTTAACATAGGTAACTCTAGAACTGTGACCATTGTGCTTCATTCAGTTTCTTTTTATATCAGCTACCTGCGAAAAGAGAAAGAAGAGAAGTTTCAGGCAAATATGATCCTTCTGTTCAGTCCGCATTGTATTTAAGCGCTCAAGCTATTCGACGAAGTCAGCGTCCTCGTCGACAACGTGGTGAAAAGACTTACAAAGTATCATCCAATGTTACTGTAAAGGAACTGAAGCATATGGTATGTTATATTTATTGGTGTCGTCTTTATGTGAAATTGGAAACTGATTTTAGTTTCAATTTTTGTTAATTTTTAATCGATTATCTTTTATTTTGGTTATAGATCTGTGGTGATTTTAAAGCTTTTGTGTCTGACCAACATCTTTTTCACCGAGAACAAGAATTGAAGGATGCACTTACACTTCAAGACGCTGAAATTCCATCTGGAGCGACCATTTACCTTGAGGTATAAACTTCAAAAGACTGTAGCAACTTCAGTGGTGTTTGGAAGTATTTAAAATGTTACTTACGATAGTTGATTCGACGTATTATTAATTGGTTGCAAATGAGTATTGTGCTTTGCTCCCTAAATTCGTATTCATTTCACATTTTGAACAGCAGGGTTCATAACTGGACCTTATATGTATTGTAGAGTTCAGTCCTGTACAAGAACATTGAAAGTAAACGTCTAGGTAGGTAGGATGGTGATGTAATGCATAGATTCTCGAGACTCTCGACTCGACTGTCTCGGCTCATGTAGAGCGATAGCACTTGTGCTCTTAACTTAAGTCTCATCTGCTACTATATTATTGTGTGTGTAAAACCCAGTAGGTACCATTAAAATCTTGGTGTTTAATTATTATGTCTTTATTACAATCCGAAATATTGACTGTCGGGACTCGTTGAACCAGTTTTTCCAGAGCGTTTTATAGTCCTTGAGACGCTGCTGTCTGTAATTATAACCTGGGAATTTTCATCTTGCTATTACTTTCTAACTATTACAGCCTTTCAATATTTATTTATCTTTGTTATCTTGTTCCTTGTAATAGTAATCGTAGACAGTCTGTAGCAAGCAGGTCGTTCATTATTCTTGTTTAGTTACTTACTTTTTGTCGTTTTCATCATGTCTATATAACGTTTAAGTAGACGATTAACAGTGCAAAGCACAAGACTTGTACTACGTTAGGGTGTAAAAATATTTCACATGCTTTAATCACTACACAGTGCTTGCCAATTCCTGCTTATTTCAATGTAGCATGATTTTTCATGGCACCTTTTCAATGATTACGCGTGTAATCTGTATCATCTTCTATTTATTCATGTGCTTCTATATTACTTATTGACATCACATTTAATAATTTCATTACAGATTGATACGGTGTGTAAGAATGGTGGCGAGGCAATGGATGTTACCCCTGAAACCGGATTTCAAGGTATACGTTTTTAAAGTTTTTACCTATTGGTATAGGAGAAGTGCTTAAAATATGATCACTTAAGTTAATGGCTAAACCACAAAGACTTGTCAAGATTATTAGTGATTACTACGTGATGCGAAAGTACCTAAACATACAGCAACAATGACACAGACTCCAGACATCATTTAACTTTCCCAGATCATTACACTGAGCTACAAGATAACGCTAATGATTCTCCGTTCATATTATGTTACTCCGTATCTGTATGTATAATATGTTCAACCTGAATACAATATTTTAGAATCTGTCGAATTAATTATGTTTACGAAACTATCTTTGTTGTATAAGTTTCGGTGTGACGTGAAGAAGGATGTAATATATTGCTTTTACCAAGCTGTATTGTAAAGGCAATAGGCATAGATAGTAAATCTTAAACGAAGCATAATTACAAAATTTTATAGGACACCTTTGTGGCTGGATTGATTGAAACAAAGTTAGATGAACTTGAACTGGAGCATGTATAGCTTTTGTAATGTATGTGTACATAATCATTGCATAGCAAGATGGATTGTTTCTGACGTATTCGATAGAATCAATATTGACATCCTTTGGGATGTTATGTGATGAGTATGAGTGATGTTGTTCGTTAGATCAGATCAATCAAAGAAGATCAATGAAGTAGATAATACTGCATCGGGTGTTGTTGCCTAATTATTGTGGTGTTTGAAGGTGTGATGTATTTTTGAGTTGGTTAATTAGATCTATTATTTAAAATAATGCTGACGGAGAATTGTAGATAGGTTGGTACAATGCACTATACGCATGTAGTATCTAACGTATAGTGAGACACCGCATGCATCCTTCAGAACACATTCTTGCCTTGGATGTACACACATATTACTACATGTATAATACATCCCATGAGATCATTTTAGTCATACATAAAAGATCGCTTATATTATAAGTTATAAGTAAGAGCCGGAGCACTTGTATTGTTGTAGTATAGTAATAAAGGCAACCAATCTTAAACTGACCGAAGTAGCAGTAAGAAGATACACGTTGGGTTACAGTTACCGCACAATACGAGACTAAAATAGCACGCTCGTTTTCCTAATGTTCTTGTTTTAAATTGGCTTATTTTGTTATATTTTGTAGGTACCCTGCTACTTGGGAAAAGAGATTCAAATTTATCAACTGCACTGGAGCAACCCTTATCTCCACACTTTCTGACAGCCGCTACTGAGAATTCGTCATGAAAATGCTGTGTATAAGCCAATGGCATCGCGAGATTAGATATTATGGCGATTGACTTGGTGGTGAAAGATTCCAGTTTTTGTTTCTGATGAACTTTTAGGATTATCATGGGTAAAACTCATATATTATGAATTTATGCAAAATGTGAAATTGGTTCAATTTTTTCAAAATAATTATTTCTCTCCTGATAACCATTTCAGTATGATTTTTGTAAAAGAAAATTAAATGACATTGCCGCTGTGCTTGAAAAATGAGCTGTGCGTTTAGAATAAGCTCATTAAATTTATCTGATGTATTTTTGTCTGAAAACATATGTTTCACATTTAGAATTTAGAAATAATGGACTAACCAACTGAACGATTTTTGTACTTTTCATCGTGAACGATCATGTAATCTCGTTGCACGATTTAAATCTTATAACTTATTTATATACAGATTATACATCATGCTAATCATGATCAATCGAAGTCTTTGCTTAGAGCGTAATAGTATGGTTAAAAAAACTCAAGAAGAAGGGTAAGATAATAGTTGTCAGGGTCCAATGGGTTAAAATCGGTAGGACTGAATCTAGTGAACTAGCAATCATTTGGATTTATCTGTTCCAGGTAAAAGTGAAACGAATCACGGGTCTTTTCTAATGTAGAATTGTTTGAAATGACAATTTTTAAGTGGTTCGAGTGTCTTAAAGATTTGGTGGTAATGAAATGAGTGGAATTGTATTTATTGCTTGCAATGTCTTTAGTGCCTGAGTGGTCGTGATAATGGCCCATAAAAGTGAAACTGTTCAACGTGTATTTCTGTACAATCTGTATCAAGTGTGTACATACATAGTTTGTATCGTACAGAGTTTTTGTTAATGTAAAGTCAATGTAAAGTCCATAACTTGTTAGTAGTTCTATCACATTATCATAAGACCCATGGGAAGCATTTGAAGCCTTTGTAGAAATGAAGAGAATAGGAAAGTTGTATAACCATCTAAGTCCATGTAAGAGTATCACGGATTCACATTGCGACTGCTAACTACTATCGGTTACAACTACTTACAATTTAGTATTGTTCATGTGGTTTAAAATTATTTTTAATTATTTTAGGTTAAACTTAATGAATTTAGTTCCAACCTTAGAGTAATAATGATGTAGTTGGTAATTTTGCTTTGCATGTTACAGTGAAAAAATTGTAGTAGTACTGATTAAAAATAAACTCGCTATTTTAGACGTTTATAAATACAATTGTGTACTTTATTTGCATATTATTACACTATTCCTAAACGCTTGCATATTTCTTTTCATTTTAAAACCTTAATGTTCTTTGTATGTAACTAACATTAAAAGTTTATTGTCAGCAAGCAGGGGAAGAGGGGGAAGTATTAGAGACATTGAAAGGCTCAATTTTTACGTTAGTTTAGTAGTATACAATATTAGGGAAACACACTGCAATATATTAATTGTGTACTTAAAAGCGGAAAAGACGGATAGAGCAGTTAGACTAAACCATTTTAAACCCGATGCTCGTTGCTGATTACATTGAGTTGAAGTTTTGGAAGGTTTTCCTTTCTTCATTCTCTAATAAAGCTTATTATTAGTAAAGTAAAAGTAGATTACCTCGTGTCTCTCGTAGCCCCGAAGCAACTATGGCACTGCACTGTTGTTGTCTGCCTTCAATTTTATATCTGATAAGGGTGTCCTGTCTACGTCATGCTTTGGGTGAAATAAATTTCGAAAACTGGGAATATCTGCTTTACAAATAGTACAATGACATAACTATGCGATAGAAAAATGTTGCATTTTTGTTTTTGGCATCCTGTAACACCAATGAAGTATGTTTCCTAAGTTGGGTGCGAGTGACTCATGTAATTTGGCATTCCGCCATAAGAAAATGTACAGTATCTGCTGCTGGAAGATGTGTACTTGTTCGGTACCCGGTACGGTGTGATGATATATTATATTATAGGTATATGTTACGTCATGTATAATCTAAAGTAAAGAAAATTGTCAATCTTCTTATTAATATAGCCCCAGAATTGTGTAAAACATTTATGAGACTTTCTCACATAGGATTTGATTTGTGAGCTGGTATACTTTGTTACTTCGTTATAGAAATGAACCTGCCCCAATCTGCATATACTACTTAATTTGTTACAAAATTTGATAAACAAAACCAGTTTCTACGATTACGGTTGCATGTAAGACGTAAGAATAATTGTTTTCAGTATAAAAAATGGAGTTGAAAATGTAATAGAGAATAGCGTTGCTTATTATGGGATTTGGGAATACTAGAAACTGTCTTATGTGCTCCTGAGGGCAAAGGGAAGTTATCAAGCACTGAGGCTATTCATCTGTCCGATTCGATCTTTTCAATTCCGGAAGACAGGACCATTGGATGTCTTGTCTGTTGGAAATGAGGAAATGTCTCAAAAGGGATGATCTATGGCTCTCTGGATGTAAAGTAAACTGAATTGTCATTGTCGCGTTTTATGCAAGCCACGCAATTTGTCCCAGCTTTCATTCTAAGATCAAATTGCGTTCAATATTAATTTCAAGTTCCATCTTGACCTCATGTTATTTGAATAGCACTTGGATATCTACAATAATGAAACTTACATTTATCTTCTTTTTCACCCATCGTGCATACTATAACACTTATTGTTAGCAGCACAATCATAATTAGTATAATACCTTCATTCAGCCTTCTTATAAAGTAAAAATCTACATATGGGTATGCCTTTGGGTATGCCTACTACAAAGTGTACATAACAGGTATAAATTTTCATCAAATTCTGTATTAATAGTAATACAAGAAATGGATGATGGGATAATGCATCTATGTTAGATAATTTCTAAGGTGTAATAAATAATAAGTACACCTCTAAAAACGTGACAATATTTTTATTGTGATGACATTATTTGTTCATCAGGACAAACCAACATGGACGAGTAATAATTAATACAATTATTACAAAGATCAGTTATGGGTTAAGTGTAGGACTGTATAATGGATGTATAATAGGTGAATGGTTATAAGTTGCTGTAGATAGGAACTGGACGAAGAGTGGACTTCATAAATGACAAAGGAAAATGAGCAGTTCCTCGCCCAAGAAAGGCACACACTTTTGTGCAATAAGTATTTTAGTGTTGTTTTTTGCAAACTCTTTTGATTTTCCTCCCTGTGAGTCCAGTGCCCCAGACTTGCCAACTATAATTTAGGCGAAAATATATATAATATAATAGAATTTACTTTTAAATGTTTTATTTTAAGGAGAAAGTACGATATTTATACAATTAGCCAATGAAAGTAATGTTCACATAAGCATACAAATAGATCAGTATAGTATGATGAATGTGTGTGGGTCTTGTTTGTGAGCGAACGTCATTATTGCACAAAACGTCAACATCAACTAATTGCTTTAGCTTGGCGGGGTGGGGCTTTAGTTTAAGCTTAACTATGTATATTTAAAACACTTCATACTTTGAAGCATCTGCTTCACTAACTTATGCAACATAGTAATTGCTGTGAAAATTGACCTCTAAAAACTGTTGTACCTCCGAATGATGACAGTTGAAATCTTAGTGTAAAATTGATGATCCTGGCATTCTGAAGCAGCAGTAGTAGTATGGTAATAGCAATAATTATGTAGGTACTTAAGAAGTGCAAAAAAGATTTCATTAAACTTACTTTCCTGTAATTCCACCTGGCTGTATTTTGTCCACCATCTCATGGAAGGTTATGATTAATTGTATGATTTTGTGGTATTTTCGGATTGGTCTTTCCAATTCAGGATTTCTCTGTCTGCGACTGCGATTCCAATTCCAATATATTAGAGTTGCAATGGGCAAGACAAAAGAAACACAGCTATATATAGCTGCATGATTCACTTCACAATTTCCATATTATGCATTTTTCTCTGACGAGGTTGTGGGTGCGGCAAGGCAAGGGATATCTAGAGAGATAAATTACACTATTTTCATTTGTTATGGATTATGAATGAGTGAGTATCGGGGTCTATGCCGAATTAACAATTGCATTAGGTATATCATATCAGGTGCAAAATTGAGTTTTGCGACTTTTTGTCTTACATGTAAAAGATATAGTTAGTTCCAGGTTTCCACGTTTTAGATTTTAGTTTTTGTAGTTAAGTAGAAAATCTAAACCAATATTTCTAAAATAGCTCACAAATTAAATTGCATAACCTCAAGTAACAATTAACCTTTTGCAGTGGCTAACGGTATGAGAAAGTCGGCTAAAGGTTTACTCCTACTGAATCACACGAATTACGTGCACAGTAGTATTAGGAGTGATCTAATAATTTCTAATGAATTATTCTTTTCCACAATCTAATATTCAATCTAATTCAAGTCGATGCTGCAATGCATGATCAAAGTATAATATGTATCATGTTTCTAAAGTGTACAAGCATTTTCATGAATGAACAAAATACAGATATGTAAGATATGTTGTGTATAAAAATGTTTGAACTGAAAAATTTTATACCACTATAATAAAGTGTGTCATATTATAGTATTCTACATGAATTATGTATCATTTCCTTGTAACTAACATTTGTCATTTATAGTATTATGGCAGACCCAATCTGGAAATAGTTCGTAGTCCCAATTCACTTTGACGTTTGACAGCACCAATGATGCGACATATTGTATACTATTCAGTTTTGGATGATAAGTTTTGTTCCAGTATTATGTAGTGGCACGACTTAGTAAATAATGATACAATAGCTAATATTAACTATAACTGCAATACTAATACAGATGTGCATGACTTGAATGCATTTATTTAAATCCGAAGTAGTGCAGTCCTGCAGTGCGTATATGTATATGATAATTGATAAGCTTTCCGTGAAAAGAAAGCGACTTATGGATTTGTGATTCGCAGGTGATAAGTTTTGACATGTGACAAGTTCAATGATGAACAGAGCTCATTCATGAGAAATTCATTTGAATATTTGATTTCTATTCATCATAGTATATACTGCCAATCGCATAACAATTAAGTAAAACAGTTTAAACGCAAAGTATGACAATAAGCAGATGAATTGAATGCGTTTTCTGTGCATATACAGATACTTAGACACAAACAACGTTTTATTATTTTTACTTGAATGTTTTATGCGATTTTATAATGCTTGTTCAGTTCGTTTACATGAGTAAAATCAAATCTAAAAAACCATAGGTAGTCATATTTTGGTTTCTAAAGTGTGTACTACCCTCCCATAAAAATGATTTTCCTTCTATGAATATAACAAGAAATAACTTAAGATTTTAATGGTTTTGTTTCACTAGTGTACAAATGCTTGTTCTGTTCTGACTGGAGTAATGCTATGGTTAGATTAAGGACTTTACAAGAAGGCTGAATGGCCTGCTGACTAAATTATGGACTACTTGTTGATATTTGCACCTTATTGTTACTCAGAAATAGCCCAGAGTTATCTGTATACGTACGTTCTTTATAATGCCATCCAATGCAGTGTGGAGGATTACAGTTTTCAAACAAAATTCTCGAACAATAATATTTTATATCTTGCAATAATGGTCTGGAAACTTTGTAGTGCTAATCGTTTCTAAACGTCTAAGCTAAGTCTAAGTTCTAAGGGTGGTTTCTATCTTTATAAATAAATTTTATTTTTGTAGATCACAGTAGATGTGATGATGTGAAACACATTTCATTCTCACTCTAACATGCTACACATAACACATATCTAATAATGCAAAATATCCTGCCCTACTTTTTTACCTTTGGTCATTTGCAGAAAATTAATTTCAATCGAGTCAGAGTGTGAGAATGGCTTATCTATCACTATTCTGTTACGGAAAAATTATTTTCAACTTTAAATAGTGCTGCGATGATTTTAAGTTTTACTAGCATATTATTTTATTAGAGTCCAAGTTTTATTACTACATGAAAATATAAAATCAGTTTCTATTTTATTTTTTGCCATTTTTAGTAGAGTCTTCTTCAGATTTTGTTTGCCATTCATTCTGCAGTTCTTCCAATATTTTGGGAGTAATGAGACGTTAACTTCTGTGTGGTTAATGTGAAATACATTTCATTCTCACTCTAACATGCTACACATAGCTCGATATGCTTACCGCAGAAACATTACTTACAAATAAATAAATATTCTCATTTATATTGTGTATACAGATAGGTGGCTTCAGTGGCTTGACTTGAAGTGTGTTTGGGAAAGGTATAAAATGTGTATTTTGGTAACATAATTATTTGCCACTAAAAATGTAATATAATTCATTACGGTACGGTAGTGTTCTGGTACGGTAGTGTCGCGGTACGGTAGTGTACGGTACGGCAGTGTTCCGTACGTAGTAGTGTCGCGGTACGGTAGTATACACGGTACGGTAGCGTACGGTAATCGTTCTAAACTTTGCTTTGTAGAATATAGCTTCAAAGTGTATCAGCAAAACAGAGAGGCAATTCTATAACTAAAGCACAATTAAGTGCGCATATTGTACTCATGTATTATTATTACACATCCCGCGTTACCCGCTATATCTGTAATGCAATAGTAGTTTATTGTTAAACCTGACTCTAACTAAACCCCACATCAGTTTAGTATTTCCTTCACTCTCCAACTTTCTACTATCAACACTTTGCTAGTGCTGCTAAAACAATTTTATCGTAGAAATTGTGGGAATGCAACAGAAGGATCTCAACTTTTTATTGAATGTGATGCTGCTAACTGCTATACTAAACATTTACTAATAGATCGAAAAATGTAAGGTACCTCATATGCCATTTGCTATTGAAGACTACAATACGCCTTTATGTTTAACTTTGTTTAGATGTTAGAAGAGTTAGGTTGAATATTCACTCTCTTACACTCAAGTATATCTAATTTAACTTTCGAAATGATACGAAAATAGGTTTGATTAAGTATTAAAATGACATCAAAATATTGGAATATTTTTCCGTTCGAATTTTGTCATGAAGCACTCAAAGGTTGTACCTACTAGACGTGATTACTGCTTGCAAACAACAAAACACATTAAGGTTACATTTTGTCTTGTTTGCGTGTAAATATAATCATAAAATTGTTGAAGATAAAGGAAAAAGTGCAGGAGATTTGTACCGCTGAATCATTAGTCTCTCTGAAAGCGGTCCTTAAGCCCTTACTTTAGTTCTAACTTTAAGTCGAAGGGATTCACAATCCGAAACTTTGTGCAGAGCATTATAGTGTGTACATTGTTTATTTCTTGGGCTAGAGTTTATTTGTATCATTTCAGTTTTTGATTAGGTATTGCATCAAACTCATCATAATCATCCGTGATATTACGAAAACAGGCTTCACATAATTTCGAAACATTTTAATTTTTTGGCTTCTGATTGTTACCTACTTCAAACTAACATTAATGGTGATAGTTATAAAAAATCCCTGGTTGGTCCACAACATACAATTTTTGCATGGTACGCTATAACCATAACTAAATGGTTTAATTTTGCCTTTATTCTTTGTACATATTGCGCCTGTGTTTTGCTCTGTATGTTGCATCATGATATGTATGAAATTTAATGAGACTTTCGCATGTTTCATTAGACGGATCTCTGTCTTTCAGTTCTCACGGTCTGACTACTCAATAATTTGGAAGGAAACCCAGCAGCCGTATATAGTAGTCTATATGGTCTCTCAATATGAACATATAAACTCCAAGAACATTTTACTGTAATGTTAGTATTCCCAAATTGTGGAAGATATACAGGGATACCAAGGTGCTACTGTTTCTACACCACACAGCTACATTATACAGATACTTACACTGGTTTTCTGAAACAACCCTTGGTATTATGTGAATGTGAAAATGTGATCTGCAGACAGACAGTGTATCTACTTCACACAGTACACAGCACACCAAACCATTAATGTTCTGCATTAGTAAGTAGAATAAGTACTTACAACTTCTACATGAGAATCCTACTACCTGTCTATGCATTTTATGTTGTAACAGAATCATTGCACATTGAAAGATACCTGAACGACATTATGTACCAAAGAAATGAACAAAAAACTGAATTTTGGGGTCAAGTGCACATACTAGACCAGACAAGACACTATTCGGTCTACTGTGTTGGCTTGTTGGTATTGGTAAGTTGAAACATTTCTTTTGGTATACCTATTGTGTATTTTTCGAAATCCAGCTTTCAATATGATTTTGAATAATTGCAAGTATTTTTTTCGTTTTTTTCATGCAATTGTTTGTTGTGTATTACTTTACATTGGAAATGTGTACAATATGTACACGTTGCTTGTTTTGTGTGATTGAGATTTGTAGCCTAAGTTATAAAAAGGTTTTGATTTAGAAAAACTGTAGAAAACTGCTCTATAAGTGAAAGATCACTTTGCCCCGCAAGAGTCGAAGAAAAGTTCATGGCGTTAGCAAAGAAAGGTAAAAGTAACATTTGCCAGTTGAGTTCCTAGGCAAAATCGCCTAACATCTTTTTCTTGGTTTAGTATGGATGTTTTGCTAGAGAGGGATTCCCTGTGAAAACGGACTGATGTTTTATAGCAATGACATTAGTCTTTTATAGTCGCAGTGTGAACTACAGGGTAGTCTTGGTTGATGCAACAATTGCATAGAATTATTTCAACAGCACGCAGTTTCACAAGTAGAAATAAAAAATGTGAAAATACGCTCGGTCATGTCATATCCTGTAGTGAAGAAGTTGAGTTGAGCCTTTCACGTTTCTTGTAACTAGAATCTATCGCTTAGAAGATGCAAACGTAAAGTGCTATTGCCATGAGGTGAGCAAAGGATGGGATTAAAATCGAGTTCATTTTAAGATACTTTGTTACTTGTGAACGTGCTGTAAACGATTCTTGCGATGATGAGTCTTTAACTTTTCTTATTTATATTTTATTTAGCATAAACAAGTTGTTTCAGGGTTTCTATTATACTGCAGGATAATTTCAGTTTTCGTCCCCTCTACACAGTTAATTCTCCATTCAATCTGTACTGTCTCTAGTCTATATATCTGCAGTGCATATACAAACTTCTCTCCAAGTTGTATTTTTTCTGCTTTCCCTGAAAAAAATCCGTTCCTGCCTTGCAAGCTTTGGAGTTTCTCTGTAAGTATGTTTAGCTTCTTGAAAATTTGGTGTTGATTCAGTGGACGAGCATGTCCAAATCAGGAACTAGTGTGACCAATGTGAACTTAATCGATGATTCGCCAGATTTTGACAAAAGTTCAATAAAATCTATCGTCGATCCATCAAATCATCACTTTCCCACAATCCCAATCATACAAAACTAGTAATGATGCCTTTAATGCAAAGCAAACCATCTACAGCTCCTTAGGTACTACATTGCCCTGTCTTTGAACAAAGCAAGGTGTGCAGGGGTGGAGCTTAGCCGTTTTTTTAACTAGGGACACGGTCGTACAACTCGTTCCCAATAATTCCTAGCGTGAAAGTGCTTACCTTTGCATATTACTCTGCATTCTAGTAAACTGAAAACATGAGAAAACAAACATAACAATAACAATTGACAACAATCTAAGTATGTAAATAAACTTGGCTACTTTACGTTTACCAACTTAACTTAGGTAGTACATGCCTTCTACCTTGAGGTATTTAAAGAATGACATGCCCAATGCTGAATTGAGTTTATGCATAGGTATTTCTGCTAGCTGCTTACTATAAGTGTACTTTTATCTTTATGTGTAAGTACACGTATAAATTGTAGCGATACGATAAAATATTTGCACTTGTTATCCTTCAGTAGCTAAAAACAATTAATTTCCTACTAGAAATTGCTTGAACTTTACTTGGGATAACACGAATAAAGCCCAAACATTGAGTTCACTACGTGTTATTTGATGATGGCTATATTCTGGTGGTTGTAACAGTTTCTTCCATGGCAAATCTAAGTATAAGTAAATCTATCCAAGTACATATTCCAGCATTTATGGAAATACTGCAGTATACACGATGAGGGGTGAAAAATCGAGTTAAACAAACTCGGCAGCTCCACTCAAGCGAAAAAGTGCTGATCACGTAATGGTCGGAAAATGAGTTTTTCTCCACAAAATTCTTCAAACAGCCCCTGTTCTCTTAGCTCCTGCTCTGTACTGCGTATTGCAGCGTAAATTTGGAGATTACATCTAATAGAAGTCTCAGATATGAAGATAGTCGTTACTTTGCTTTTCAATTCAAACATCTTTAGCTTTTAAAATTGTTTTTGTCCCAGCAGAGTAATGGGAGTAGTATATAGTCTATCGCGTATTATACTCGTCCTTATATACCACTTCCCGCATTCACACTAAAACTTCAGATGTACAAAAGTTGAGTCACTCAACTATAGTTTTCGTGTTTAGAATTGCAAAAGCATAATGTGTTGGTTACTTATGTACTACATATGCATGGATATGTGGAAAATAAATAGGTACCCAAAGTAAACTTTGAGTATAAAGCTAAAGCATTACATTGGACCACAAAATGTTACTGATTTAACATATTATGTATGTAGACAGGATGGAGACTTATTGCAAATGCATTTGATGTGCTTACATTTGCTCTTACACGGTGTAGGCTCTATTCATGTTCAGTGTCAAGTGTATAGAGGCACTGGCACTAATACTGTGAGTATACAATACACTACACCTGTGCCATGTTATGTGTGCAAATCTTTACACAGTTATGTACAAGACACACCAAATCTTATCGAAAAAATAAAGCAATGAACGAGCAAATTGTCATGATCATGATGTTTTTTGCTTTGTCCGATTATTGAGATGACAGGTCGTTGAACGCGGCACGGTTTCTACGCAGGTACTCCTCAAACTTTCTGCTAATACCTTTGGCATACACAAAACATAAGCATTTTATGTACACAGGAAACGTTCATTTCGACTCAGATCTTTGTATAGAAATACACATACCATACCACACCTACAAAAATCTATTTTAAGTAGGAAGATTGACCTTAATTAAGTATTTATACTGAAAAATCCGTCTACCTTAAGTAAAACTAACAAGAAAAAGATAGACTTTTGCAAATCCGGTGGCAGAATCCAAGCTTTTATTATGCTACCTAAAAACCCGTAGCTACTTATGTACATAACTTTTATAATATATCTTATGATTGTGACATTTACATGGAATTATTTTTATACTCGTTTGTTTAACAAGGAGTAGAGTTCCATGTGTTTTGTCTATTAAAAGTAAAGCATGGGTAAGCAATATATCTTGAGAAAGGAACATGTAATAAATCTGGTAAGTATGTAATGTTTCCTTGAGAAGGCAGAGCAAAGTTTTACCTGTGTCAGAAAGATTCTAATGAATTGTACCTGCTCCGCCCTTTTTAAAGGTGAGTGTGTAGTACTGTATCTGATTCCTCTAACAATCCTCGTTGTCTTAGTGTGTTTATCAGAGAAACGCATCCCACACCTATACGCAGGTAGCGTGAAGGGTGCCAAACGCTCAGAAATCAACGATACAACTCAGCGCACAATTCAACATACGTTTGTGTGTATTACAGAACAGATAGATACCAGCGGAAAAATATTGGTTTCCGCTCCATGACGAGTTTCCGAGGAGGGCATTTATGGCTGACATTTTTATGTAGGAGTCGGAACTGTGTTCAGGATATTATTTGCTAATTAAGTTTCAGCTAATGAGAACTGGAATTTTATGTTATTTTATTCCATGCTCGTTAAAGAATGAAGAAAGCTTTTTACCTGCATTCTGCTTTACTTTTCGTATTAAGCATTTTATTATTTTACAACTTTTCTGGTTACTGAACAACTTTCTTAGTCTATTCTTCTATACACTTTCATTTCTATAGTACTCTACTCATTTGTGATTGAACAGAGAGGTAACAGGGTAATTGAAGATCTATAGATGTTTATTTACCTAGAACCACACAGTATTACATATGTAGTAAGTACTTGTATAAGCTTTTATGTTAGGTGGTTCTCGTAAAAAACTCTGTGAGGTAGTGTCTACAAAAAAGAAATTGATGAAATGTAAATTTTGTATTACAAACGTACGTACTGGTAATGAAATGATTTCTTTGTATGGGTGCAGTTGTCTATAAGAAGAATGTTTAGGTGTGTGCTTAGGTGCGTGTTTTTAATTCCTTTGCATGTGAGTTGATTACATGAAACTGATTTTCTCAGTGTGTACTTTGTTAAATATAATTTATCACAGAATTTCATTTATGTTTTAGCTACTAAAAGCTGACTAGGAGTATTTAGGGAAGTTATTAGTTATAATAAGTATTCTATCTAATCTTTGTTTTCTCGAGCATTTCCCTTCGGAGGGAATTGCACGCTACAGCGTGTAGGTGCGAATGTAAACAAAATTTTAAACACAGTGTATCTGTGCATTTACGCAATCATTATACTCACCGGTAATGCATTAAGAGTAAATTGGATTGTTCAGAATGCCGCAACTTCACATGAAAGTCATATGAATCGTGCTAATCTGCTCATCATTACACTGGATGCATCAGACTAATAACTAATAATATCTATAATCATAAATGGAAACTTGGCTAACTGGAACTGTAATATTGTAAATTCCCAAGCTACTCCAATAAAACTTGCCTATAAAATGTCAACAAGCAAATACCTACCGTCAAGAAACTACAAATTTTTTCGCATGTACTTGAAATGCTGCTTTGTAATCTGTGCACATAATCTTTAAATTAATTTGACTGCGTCTATAATAAAATTGAAGGCCGACTTATATGGAGTACCTTCTAAAACTATCGCAATCCTATAGTTAGACAAGCATAAAACAATGTTTTGAATGAGTAAAGAAACACTCTGCTAGTAAATTGCAAACTCAAAACATTTACTACTACTATTTGTACGTACGTCGCTCTGTCTCTTACGCTCATTATTCCCATCAGACTTCAAATATACGACGATATGCTGCAAAGAAACGAACTTGAACATTTATAACACACACATAACGTTAACGTAAGTAACTGCGGGTGTACTTTGCCAGATTGGTAAGATGTAGCACTAGTACACGCTCAAGGAATAAAGAACGTAAAAGTTCATAGTATTTATCCGCCTGCGGCTTGATCCACAAAAATATCCCGACTAAATTATATGCATGATTGAAATTGGGATCCATTAAACATAAAGAAAAGCAATGAATTTTATTCCGACGCAATACTTTTTCTGTAACAAAGCCACTGTACGGCAATACACAGATTAAACTCAACAGATTAGGCTTGTGGTAGTTAGCGGATATGCCTTTAAGTTTATAAAAGCTGTGGGTAAATATACAACACGTACACTTATTGTCTTCCTCTATACAAAACCCTATTAATCTCATTTTTATTTCATCGACAATGTATCTTACAAGCGCCAGCACCCATAGTCATACAACTTCAACTTCTGGGTGGATGAACTATTGCTACGTTTATCGTTTACTCGCAGTCTGCAACGTACAATTCTTTCGCATCTATATAAAATACGGTTCCAATTTACATTATGTAACCATTTTAAAGTTTTAGGTGTACTGTAAAGTGCACCATGTGTGTTAAGATAGTAGTAGTAGACACTTTTAAAGAAATCATGTTACACATTGTTTTAATAGGTTTAAGGTGCTTAAAGTTGTCTGTCACACATTTTCCGAACTGAATAAATTCTCAACTTATGCATTCAACATAATTTATTAGACAAATTGACAGTTCTCTGGTAAAGAACCGAAAGAGTCATTAGTATTTGTAGATCCTATTATTTTTTTATGTAGTAAACCTCATCTCAGTCAGCAAACCACAAAATTATTCACCCAGATTTCCACGGTGCAATGAGAAATTGTGATTCAAGTCGTGATTTTGGTCGCAAGTCCGCAATCATCAAGTATTGAAGTTGAGACATGAGAGCAATTTGATTAGGGAATTAAATTACTTCGATGTCAAATTTTTCAAGATGACAAGAATAAAAGATGGTTTATGCGATAAAACACTACGATTCTTGTAAAAAATGTAAAAAACAGCCCGCACAGTCAATGATGTGGCATTTATGTATTTATTTTTATTATTTTTCCGATTTGGCCACCAAATGTGTAGTCAGCGTTCTTTAAATTGCTTGAATGTGGTCTGGATGAGGATGTGACAGTCTCACGGAAATGTTTTATTACTAGACTAGAGGCTGGCATTAACACTAACTAAAAGACCCAAGTCCCAGCATAATGTTCGTACAATATGCAATAATAATATTTTGTCATTATAGAACTGTACAGTACCTAAGGTTAGGCTTATAATGTGATTGCTTGATGGTGGTCTGCGTTTTGGTAGATTCTCTTCGTGCTTGTCATTGTCACATTCTTTTAAACCGTTGGTTAATGGTAAAGGCGCTTTTAAGATACGTATAGAGATGAGGGTTTATTCGCCTCTCAAAGGAACGGTCCAATTACTTTAGTCAAACTAAACTCCAGCTTAACGAATTACGAATAAGAACAACATTACATTAGCAAAGCAGATATGAATTCATATTTCTCTCACTCAACTCTTCTGTTGTGTCTATAATTTAAATTAAATGCTCACGCTTCTTTCTACTGCATGAACATTACATGATGATGGAATGATGATAACAATAATCTTCAACTTGTTGTGTAGATCCACTTGTATAATATTATATCCACGAATTGTGTCGTGGTGGTGGTGGACAAAGATATATACACGGTTATACAGGTATGTATATATGGTCATGGCAAGAGTATAAAGCACAGTGTCGCTGTTGAATGCATCCTTGTCCCATGAGATGATTTGTTTGGTGGGGAAGAAAGAAAAGATTCCAATGTGATGATGGGAGAAAGATGTGGACTTTAGATTAAATCAAATAGTACCACACACACAACATCATGTTACAGTCATCGCATCATTGTAAGTTTTCTTATTGTTTGCAATTGCACTGCGTTCATAGAGAAACATCTTAAGCTTACACTTGTTACAAAACATCAAGGAAAATACTGGACCTGTTAATGTAATCTAATACTTTAAAATCATTTCATTACTATTTTGTAATGAACGTTCCGCGATACATTTCTTCGATGAAAAAAAAACAATTTTCTATATAGGTATAGGTGTACTATATTTATTATACGGTATACACAGAATGTTAACACAGAGCAAATAAATTCAAACATATACTCAGTCAGTAAAGCATATTAGTACTGACATTTCACATTATTTCCAATCACCTATGCAGTTGCAAATATGATCGATGCAGTCCTGACATATCGTGTATCGCATGACCATAAGTATAAGTGTACAAATCGAATTTTCTGCATAAAAAATCGTATATCCACAAACAGATCTATACTATATACATAATTTAATGTCTATGTATACCTTTTAGACTGCAGCAAAGGAACCTAATATAATATGCATCGCAAAAATTGTCAACTTTTTACATTATTTCATTGGTTTCGACAATTCTTGGAAAACTGTGAAAGAGTTTGTATAAACATTGTTTAACCCTCCTGTTATTAACTGGAGTTATGGCCAAAAAATAGCAAAGCCATGAATGAAAAGTCAAACGCAGCAGTAAAATGCAGTTCTGTCGCCTTGAATTGCATTTCTTAAGACCAAGCAATATATAACTTTTCCTTTTGCCCGCACACATCTTAGCTATCGACATGGTTAATGTACGAAGTCATAAATATCAAAAATACAGGGTCAATGAGGTTTAATGGTCTTCCATTCCACAATATTATTACCACATAGTATATAAACTATCTCTTTTACATGTGAAATGTTAGTGTGTGTGTAACTAAACTTTTTCTTGAAAACTCGTTGTTGCAGTCGATTTGTTTTCTCGACAGTAATAATACTGGGGCACCCTGAGCTACAAAGACGTGGAATGAAAACTAGGAGCAAGTATAGTGTAAGCACAGTAGTCTTTTACTTCATGGCCCATTAGTGGATGTGCCTGACATTTTACATGCATGAATATTTCTGATCAGTGCATAATGCTGTGCATATCAGCTAAATAACTTTATGTCAAAGAAAACCATCTACTTATATATTTTATACTTTGTGAGACAGATATACAAGACCCAAACAGATTTTATTTATGTTTTGCTCGTCCGTCTTTTATACGTATTGTAAATCTTTCAGTTCTCAATTTTAATGGGTTGTACTTTTGTATGCAACTATGTAAGTATTTTCATTTTCGTTTCCACATGCATAATCAGACAGCTATGAGCAGTTGTCCTGGAACAAATACATTTATGTAAGTATATCTCTCAGATTATATAGAAAGTATAATAATATAACCATCGCATGTGAATAACAATAGCATTTTTCAAACAATTAGGTTTTACCCAATCAATGCACACATTTTTTCTCATATATCTTTAGTACTGTAGCTCCTACTATACTGAATATTGTAACTCGATGCTAGGAGTATATCTCTTGTTTAATTACTCTGACTGCTTGGTTTAAAATGAAGACCTACATGACACGACAGAGAAGACAGCGATCGCAAAACTGGATCGTTTGTCTTTCTTCGTCTTTCTTTGGACATTGGCCAAGAAAAACTTTGTATTTTAAATCCTGACCTAGGAACAATGAGAAATGGCTTTAATGACTACTGTTTAGTTGTATATAGTGCTGTTGAATTACATTGGTTTGCTCTGCCTAAGAAGAAACACCGGGAGGGCACAAGTCAGCTCATATTTACCTAATAGAAACATTCTTCTACAGACGACAGACAAGCCAGAGACACCAAACAACTTTTCTCTAAGACACTTGTGCGTGCATTATTTATAAAAGTCCAACAGAAGATCAACTCATCCTACTTAATCCATCCTTGTGCCAGAAAAAAGAAAATCACAATTACACACCATTAACTTCTACTCCGTTTCTACTTTAATTTACACGTTTCGAGTCTACTATGCGGGAATTATTTGCCATGGGCGGTTCACAAACAGGCAATAAAATATCTCGATCCGGACTGCAACACGGTGTAGGTACTTATTGTTTTTATCCTACCATCGCATACAATCTGAGTAGCACTAAGTACATAAGAACATAACTACTGTGTTACTTATCCAAGTATTTCTCTTTTACTAAAGCTTATCTGACGAGGTTGTATATACAAATAAACTTGTATATTGCATTAACTCACTAGAATCGTTTTTTAGATATGGGGTGTCTTCAAAACATTATCATATCAGCCCCGTTGTGCGATGAACATCTCCAAATAATAATCATGATGACAATAGTTGAGAAAATGAGGAGTTAATTGGTTGAATCAAAGAATGGAACAAACAGTCAATAAATTTGTACTATGTCTGTCGTCTGCACCCTTTTCATGTTCTCGCAGGATAAAGCCAAGTTAAAGTTACCAGAAAGAAGTGATATCATTATCAACGTCTCGACCAAGAAAAACTGTTTATTTGCATTTTAGTAGACGTTGTGACGGAGACAAGGCGTCAAACCCATAAAACTTCAGCTCCACTTTTTCACACTGTTGACTCAGAAGAGGACTTATGTTTAGCTATGCACACTACACATATGCATAGGTGCCGGTGTCTAAAAATACGCCCGCAAGAAAAAACGATTCGTGTGGGAGCGAAGCACAGGGACAGGTGTTAAGAAATGTTAACAAATCAACACTTAAGTATCCAAATGACTCTGTAGCTCGGTAAAAGACCTGAGTGATGATTCCAAAAGATAAAACCCGATTTCTTTGATATGAAACTTATCACAAAAATGACAAACACTTATCCGTTATCATACAAATCATTCCCGACTATTATAACAACATTTACAAATGAATTATTACGGTATAAAGTATAAACGAAACAATTGGTAAGCGTAGGGACATTTGGGGGCATACCTTACAAGAAGGATATTGTGTAGTGCATGTGAATTTTAATACCATTATTCTGAAGGACTGGATCAATTCGTATCTACTATTATGTAGAGTTAAGGAATTTCCGAGATTCAATTTAATTCTTCAAAAAGTGTTAATGTGTGGTAATTAAAGAAAAATCCATCAAACTAAGGGATTTGCTTTCATTACTCCCACAATGATAATTCATTGTTCATATAATCATTGATATTGATACAGATCAAAACAAGATTCGTGAAATGGGTTCAGGTCTGTAAATAAAGCTTTTATGATTTAGCACATTTAGGTAATTTCGTATTTATTACGTTACCCCAAACGATCTGTGTTGAATTGATGCATTTGAGAGAGTTTATATCCTCGTATGCTTCCAACCTTGTACAAGGTTTAGCGAAGCAAAAAGAAATTACTTCATAAAAAGCTGTAAATATACAAATGCCAGTCTTCCGCTGCTTTGTGTAGTGAAACTGAAGTATTATTACGATTTCTTTAGTTTAGTTAGAATGTAGGTAATAGAAACGCATGCATAACATGTACAAAAGTGCATCCTCGAACAAAAACACTTAAAATTGCAAGAGCAAACAAATCGCAGTGGTAGAAAAACAATAGCAAAAACCGGGCGAGAGTCAACAAAGGAGTTACAAAGATGCAAACCATAAGAAAATGTTTCATTGGGTCTACCCTCAAGTGGCAATTGTTATCAAGAGACAACATATTTACAAAGTCTGCTCTTACTCTTACATATTAACACAAGAAGAATAAAAATGCGCACATTTTCGTAGAGGGAAGGACGACCAAATATTATGTCCAATAATATTCACTTTGATTTATTGCATCTTATTAAAAACTCTCACTGAATGGATTTTTACGCATTATGATGCAATCTGAGAGCAATCATACTTTCCTTGACTATCAATTAGATACGCCTTAACTGAATTTAAAAAAATTAGCATACTAGATTTGCTACGGATACTAATATAATTTCTATGTAAGTAGTTGCAACTTTATTTAGTTCAAGTGCCTATAGCAAATCCGTTGTAGTAGTACCTAAATACAAAATGTGCATGCTGTACTAAACCATTGTGTTGCGTATCTATAGATATGGCGACAGTAAGTAAGCAGTAAGTGCTATTACTTTAATCGACTGTTGGTTATAGTCTTTTAGGTTTGTGGTGTACACATTGTATGATTGCACATAGATCTTGTTCGCTCTCAAGAAGATGAGACTGAGACTACTGTATTAAATGACTAAAAAAGGGTGGCAAGCCTCTACAAAGAGTAATGTAACTAACATAAGTAACTGGCAAAGCCACCACGAAGAAGCGAAGATAGGAAAGCAAAGCAAAGCACAAGATAGCCAATACTGAGTTGGGGATCTTGCTCTCTCTCTCTCTCTCTCTCATTCCGTCATTCCTTCTCACTCGCACATCGTTTCCTTAAGTTAAGACCATAAGAACTGAAAGAAGATGCGTTTTTCGTCTCTTACTCAACTGGGATGTTATGGCATGGCATTTGCACAAGATAAACGTTCTATACTTACTGTAGTGAACTGAGAGAGCAACCAAGTCTTCCTTACTTAGTTAGTAGTATCCCTTTCCCGTTCAACTGTCTTTGCTTTGTTCAGCTTCACAAGAAGACGCGTTGGTTGTTGGTGCTGGGATCTTCTTCTTCTTAGACCCTATGTTGTTGTCTTGCCGTGTATATTTTCCCGTGGATTCGTATCATCATCATCATCCCTTAGAATAAAACAATCTGCGAAATACTATCAGTATCACATAACATTACAAGTGTGAATTCCACTCACAACAGATCTCATCTTACACAAATCATAGGCTGTCAGTGTCTACCTATAGAGAGTAGGTAATCTTACTCACAGTATATACCATAGGAGGACTTGTACACTAACAAGTAACAAGCCAAACTATACAGAGAGAGACGATTATTGGAACGTTATAATATACACATGCTTCTACATCATACATTCCATCGTATTTGTATGACAGTGTATAAGCTCAATTTCTTTGGTAGGAGTTGTTCACACCTAAACACTAAACAAATAATATCTTATCAACAACAAGCCCGTAAGAGCCCACTCGCATTTTCTGTCTGCATCAAGACATCCACTCGTTTTTTCGTTGAAGAAAGAAACGAGGAAGGAAGAACTCGGAGTAGAACACCATAAGAAATCTTGCCTTGACTTGATTCACAATCATCAACAAGAACAACCCCACCATAGAGCTACAGTCACTCATTCACTCAAGAAAACACAGCAAGAACTTTTTGCTCTTTCAGGCAAAGCAAAGCATATTATCGAAAAGCATCCTACTGACTTTTGCAACCCATAATACACAACTACGTGCACTGCAACTGAAACTTATTAGCCAGATTTCTCAACTTCTTCCAGAAGTTCCAACAGAATATGATACACTTACGTATCAAAAACATTCTAATAACCAACTCTACTACTACTGCGAAGACTCTGTAATAAATATTATTATTCACGATTTATCGGAAACTGAGATCATCAACAAATCTTTGAAATTTAATTCTCTTTGTATACACAACAAGTACACCTACCAGACCTATCGTTAACACCCAGAATTCTTACAGTGCAGTATTGACACACTGAAACCTTTATCTTACACTCAAGTGCATCGGCTTCTTACAATAAGATCTGTATACTTCTATTGAAGAAATCTTCTTCTGGAAGAGAACCCGATTATATTTCCCTTCCCGAACAACAAATAAATCATATAATTCATATCTGCTGTAATTCACTTTACTTGTGTGATTATCTCCCACAGTTGAAATAAAACGAACGCCGGGATTTGAATATAATTGCCTGTGATTCTGATTGAAAAATAAACTTCATTGAATCATTCTTTCCCCTGGTTTGCTACGGTGTATGTAAATACCACCTCTACGATAAGAACAGAAGGATTTAATTATAATTTACAACGTGTATAATCAGCTCATTAAAGACGGATTGCTTTTTATACGATCAAGAAGCAAGTGGACGGGACGGGACGTACGTGAGTGCGAGTGAGACTTAACAAACGAACGAGTGCGAGCCAAGAAATCTCATTTACATTTCATAATATAATATTACAACAACTACTGACAAACTCTTACTCTGGTGCATACTTACGCAAATAATACCCAACCACAAGTACCTCCTGTGTATCTCCACTGTCCATCTGTACAATGTGTGTATAGTAACTGCCTGCATTTCATTAGATTATCCTTTACACATTACATCAAGGTGTAGGCCGAGATTGTGCCTGTGAGCATCGTCGAGGACTTGATTTGACTTTGAGTGGCCTGGCCTAGCCTGGACTGTCTGGACTCTGCTACTGCCATATTACTACACACTACTACTCGCTTGACTCGTCCAGCAACACGAAGGAACTACCACTGCTACCATTTGTATACGTAATACATACATACACTGATACAGCAAAGAAAGTTTTATTGTGGTTGAAAAGGGTGCAAAACGACTTCTAAGACAAAACCAGCTTCTTCACGGCTTCTTCTATTAGAGTTGCTGTTACTATAATAATATTACACCTCTACTCTACTGCGACTAACGAGTATTCATATTGAATCTACAACTATATATTACTACTATTACTAATAAGAACTATTACAGCCAGCACCACACCGCAAAGCTACACTGTACTGGAACTCAAGTGAATTCAGACAGAGAATTGAATGAAGGTTCACAGAAATCTCGCTTTTCGTCTTTCTTGAAGAGTACAGGCAGTGGAAACGAGTAAGTGAGCAGCTTGGTTGAAACAAGTGTGAGCAGCGTTGACTTGGCTTTCTATTCATTCTCTGGTCTCCTTCTTTGTAAGGATTTGAGATCTTTAAGCGGAGGAACTTTACTACACGACTACTTCTATATTACACCACCACCATCACCACGTGTGTGTGCTTTGCTTTCCGACTTGAGACAATCCTTCTCTTCACGATTTTTAGTATTCATTTGATTTGTGTTCCGTTACCTAAACTGGCAATTCGACAAGAAGATAATGTTGCGACGTGTGTGACTCTCTTCTCTCTCTTTGCTGGATTTGTAATACGTATACTTATAATATACTGTGGGATTTACCGACAGAAAAGTTCATATTCAAATATGGGATTTGCAAACACATCTTTGCCTGATCATTTCTTAGATATACATTTAGTCTCACCGACGGTGCTAGTTTTTCAGTATTACGTTTGAGAAAAAACAATCGCCGAATTTTAGTGCGGAACAGGTTTTTTCTCACACCTGTGTTTTTCTTTTGCAATTACTGGAAGCAATTACAGATACAATTACATAAGGATAATTGTTTTGAACACTTTTGTGATAATTTGGTTCGTTAAAGGAAGCGTGTACCGTAAAGAACTTTCATAACCAGAGACAGAGATGAACTATTGTTGAATGTGAAGTATGGCAATAAAGAAAGTTGACACTGACTTTGACATTGAACTAGTTACTATCATCTGAGTCTCTGTTCCCATCGGTTATTCATTATTACATCCTTTAGTGCTCCCGGTTTGCACTTGATTCCATGAAAGTCTGTGCAATTCTTGCAACTGCAACGTAAAATGTACAAACAAGGAAAACTCGGAGCAAATCTCTGAAAGGGCATAGTAAACAAACCAGAACAAACGGTTTCCAAACACAGACAGTATTGTACAAAAGCCAAAGTGTGCAAAAAGAAAGTTGAGTGCAGGGCAAAGTAAAGTTTTGATTTATCGTATCCTCGTGGGACGAAATCATAACATTTTCTTACCTCCGTTTTTTCTTACAATCTCACAGGCAGTTTTCTGCTCTCATGTTGTATGACACGCTCAAGGCACTTTCAGTGTTATCTAACTGTGGGGATTATGGATAAACTAAATCATATACATAACTTTTGATTTTTGTGTTTAACAATATTATTACAAGTCCAATTATCGAAGTAATTAAACCCTTCATCAATTACTACCTTTATGAATCTTTTTGCATGGTGAATGCAGGCTGTGAATTTTTCGTCGCGGAATTTCTGTGAAACAACTTTTTAACGAATTAATCATTTTTAGTGAATTTGAAAAGTATAAACCGCAAATAATATTTCCCTGTGTGAAAAACCTCAGTGAAAGTTCACATTATCTTATACTTTCTAATCGGAGAAACGGTTTTCGGGTAAGAGTTCAAATCAGATTGAATTTTGTCCTCGGATACTGAAGAAGATGTACCCGTGGATTAGAGATGCAGCGGCGGCGGCTGCAGCAGCAGCGGTGGGATTTGCCGGTTCGCATCATCATCACCATCATCACCATCAGCTGAATCCTGCCGGTGTTGTACAAAACCCAGGTGTTTCTCTCAATGGAAGCATTAAATCCGAGAATGGATTTCCCAGCCCCGTCAACTCTGTGAATGATTGTATGCTTGCCCTGGACTACGCTCATGCTAACAAGGTACAGTACCCTTCTATTCATTTTCTTTATAATTTAGACACCTGACTTTTCTAAACTTTTCCTAGGTTAACCAACAAAAGTCTCCTACTTATAAACAACCGGGTATTAAACGCATTTCATTCTAATGCATCTATCTAGTTAATATTCACAACTCGTTAAACTATGAGGATTAACTTCAGTCATTGTCAGTTAGAAAAAATACATAAAGAATGCAGAATGCAAGACAAGTCAAATTCTAGTACAAAAAATAGATTGTTGTTAGCAGAAGAATTCATAACCCTTCTTTTTAAGTAGCACAAGAAGTTTTCATTTTTTAAACTATAACAGGGCTGAATTTTGATATTAATACAATTGGAAGATTGAACTTATAGTATTAGACAATCTTACTACATTAATAAGTACATCTATAGGCTTATATAAAAAGTGTAATGTAAACAATATGTCGTGCTTATTAAAGAAACGGTGGTGGTATGAAATGCGTTGGCTTTGTATCGTATAATTATGAATTGCTAGAGTTCATTTCAATTTCTGTGTAATACGGAGTTTACGGAGCATCTCAACAGCTTTGTTGTATATGCAATGTGTGAAGAATGTATTTACATCTAGTAAATAATACTCATGTGTTTATAATAATGTGATTTTGAAGAGTGAGGATCAACAGTTCTTGCGTGTGGTTTGTAGATCGTATATTAAGCAAGGAAAATGTAATGCAATATCTTCTTTGAGTCAATATAAGTTGAAATTGTTTTGTATAGGGAATGATATGTGTTGCTACTGTAGCATTATGACTTGGTTATGCATGTGTTGACTTGTTTATGAAATGTCCCACACGGTGAATCGTATTTCTTTCTTCTTTATGCATCTGTGAAGGAAATGAGCTGTTTGCGTCGTTTGCCTCATTAGCCGTAAGCTTTATTAGTCTGAATAACTTTAACTTAGTGAGACAAAACCACTTTTACAAGTAGAATATGATATCAGAGTAATTTATTTCTTACAGTAAGTGAAATGAACAACTGTGAGTACAAGTGTCACACTGTCAGCTCTTCTAGTGCAACTCTTACGTGTACATTGCCTTAATCCACACATTAGCATTCAGCTAAGTAACACTGTCGACGCAATCTAAAATCTAAATTCCTATAACAGATAGTTACCATTACCAGGATGTGTGGATGTACCTATAAATGTAAACATGAAACCAGGGCATTTTAAATAAATTTAGTTAATGCATATGTCCGTGTGCGTGTGTGGTGTCCGTCCCACGACTTGGTTTACTGAATTTCAAAGTTTTACCTGTACAGCGATTATTTGTGGCATTTAACCTGAAGTAAAGGGTCTTAACTCACCTATACTAATTTACTTAGATAGAAGTTAACTAAGGCTCTATTTAATTTCGGTCGACTTATTAGGTTCAAAAATCAAAAAGATTAATTATACTTACGTTTATGTAACTTTTGATACACATGGCGGAAGATGTATATGATATATCTTTGTAAACTCGTGCAAAAAATTCATGCAAAAACAAATTGCAAAATTGTTTAGTTTTATGTGTATGATAATACCTTTAATAACCTATCACTAACATTCTGTACCATTAGTACCTACAGTATACCTGCATACTACTGCTTTTTTGCATAAACATTAGGCCTATAACATGTTACAACTTGCATATTTCATGTTGCCCCCTACATATTTAACTTGTAATTTTTTCTTAACTAAAAGTACAATACTTAATAATAATTTATGCTCCATTTTGGGTACTTGTTAGTTTCATTAGCAAACAGTAGCAGAGTAGACATGAAATATATTATTGCTTTGTAGTACTGAAAAATGTAGTTAACAGTTTAGTTTTTATTCCTATTCGGTATCGTTATAAATAAAGTTGTCGCAGTATATTAAGTTTCAAAAAGCATATCCTGGCACCTTGTCCATTTCATTTTGTATATTTATTTAACTACGGATTAATGATTTCACGATGTTCTGATAAGAATCGGAAAAAACTTATACTATAGCCTTTAGAGTAGTTATAATTTTGAAGTATGTACAAGAGGTGAGTGAAGGTCTGGTGAGCAATAAGTTTCAAAGCTTTATATCCTTTTGGCAGTGTATATACA
Organism: Pogonognathellus flavescens; assembly: GCA_019776165.1. Taxonomy (NCBI): domain Eukaryota; kingdom Metazoa; phylum Arthropoda; class Collembola; order Entomobryomorpha; family Tomoceridae; genus Pogonognathellus; species Pogonognathellus flavescens. Next base: position 58,293 of record JABASD010000507.1, read on the forward strand.
GCCATATGCACCTTCAGTTGCCGTCGCCTATAACAATAGAGTTGGAAACAGAAATATAATTTATAGCTACATGTTTCCCTTCTTTTACGTTGAGGTTACACTGACTGCAGTCCGATTGGTATGGGGTGTAGATCGTTTACGTACGTAATAAAATACGAAAATCCCACATTTTGCCAAGAAGGATGGACAGAGCAACTTGTCGGCAGAACTCTGCCGATTAGTAGAAGCTTTCTTACTTGTACATCTCAAAGTATACGTAATACAAAGAAGGATGTTCCTTTATGTAAGTAAAATTATCAGCGAAGTGCACGTAGCGTTACATACACACGCTTCGTTGTATTGTTTTGTTACTCAACAACAGGAAATTATATTATTTTATTGTCCTATATATAAAAGTTGAACTCAGCATGGTTAACGCAGACATTAACATCTTCCAAGTAGTGCAGTGGTCGTCTCGTATGACTCCGAACATTAAAACTCCGTCTCAGTCGCTATCATTTCGTTGTTGTCTGATTGTGAGTAGCATGTGCACTGCACCTATACACGATGTGATTTCGATAATGGCATAATAGGTGACTTTTCTATTAACATAAGGTGTTAGCTTGAGTTTTTACCTACCATTTATAACACTGCTATAAGTGCTATTTAATTTTTCACTGCGAATCATATCTCGATCTTAATTTAAAAATCCTGCTGTAGCTTTAGTACATATGCAGGTACATGTATTAAAACGTAATTTACATAACAAATAAAATGTACCAGGCGAAACATCACAAACGATTTCAAGCAGAAATGATGCTTCAGAGAGTCGTCTATTGTTCTTAAAACTCTGAAAAGATGTTTTGCACGCAAAAAGCAAAAAAAATCATGTTACTTTGTAGAAACAAAGCAAAGTTAAATATTGCATATAAATAATGAGACTTGCTGAATGCATATAATTCAGATATATCGTAAAAGATATTTGTATTCGTTTACTTTTACTCTTATACTACTTTGCTTGTATAATAGTAATAGCATATAATGTATATAAGGGGTTCTGTTGCAGTTGCAGAAAAGTACAAGTTGTATTTGCATTTGACTGATAATAGCGTGTGCTGACTATTTAGTAGTTGATTGACAGTATGAGTGGAATTAGTTGAGATTGCTGTGTACATTCCCTTTTGATTTGTACGTTCGTTTCCTCGAGACATGTTTGTTCCCTTGTTCTGCTAGAAAAATGTACGAACTTACATAAAGTTAAACATACTGCTTCAGCCTATGAGCTTATAATTTTTCGCATTCTTGAAGTTTGCAGCAGTCAGTGTATCTCTTACTTTGAGTTTATGTTATGTTATGTTTGTCTGCAACACTATAATCTTGAGCAGTTAACATGAAATACATTTAAGCGACAGTGACTAACATGAGTGGGTGAGGGAAATTAAAAATTTGCAAACATACTAGAAATATTTTATACCCTGTAAGGCATCTCTCTGTTATTACTGAGGTGTAAAATATGTCCGTCTGCTCTAAACATTGTAAAGTACAAAACAGTCTTTGCTTTATGACTGGTGAATGAGGGAAATAAATTTTCTTATTGTACGACTAGACGGTTACGGCTAAATAAATACCTGCTATAGAAGCTTTTATCGCTAAAAACTGAAGTACATACTTGCACTGTACAAGTACATGATGCAGTCACATGCCATTTGCCTACCCCTCTGCATATCACGCATCACATACACAGGGAAGAAATGTTGCAAAATAAATACACAGCACACTTGTAGTAATTAGGTGTTGGTATTGCCTTATTTTTTAAAAGTTCGAGTTCAGAAATTATGACACAAAAAACAAAGGAGGAATTATTAGTCTACAACTACTCCTACCCTTACATATGGCAATCGTAATGGCGAACAACTTCTTAGCATCTGCTAAAAGATGTTTGTAAGTGTTCCAAGTTTTACTTGTAAGTGTGTAAGAAAGCAAGGACAACGATCTAAAGCTGATTTATTATGTAGGAAGATTAGTAAAAGCACTTATAAGAATAGAGCTGGACAATATTTTCAGGTACATACTTACTTTACTACATCCAATCCAGAAGGGTAAGTAAAAACGAGAAATCATGTGTCAGGACAGTTCAAGTCTAGTTTTGTGGATTTTCGGGTGATAAAGTTGGAGTTTGAGTCAGAAGAGAAAAGAATCTTAGTGACAGTGGAAATGACCATTTGGGCAATGAGACATTAGCGAGTCATCGATCTTGTGAGATCAATCACCATGTGCCAGGGACAATTCTTCTTCTAGACTCCACTTTCGCCCTCGTTTCACTTTCTTCATCTCTCTCTCTCTTCCTTTCTCCCCATCCATCCATCTATTCTCAAAGCCAAAGCAACCCAACCAGTCAACACAGGCAGGGCAACACTTCCACCACTGTCCTCACTTACTTACATTATATCATATATTATTATAGATACTCCACCACTCTTATTCTCCAGTCTATCGTCCATAAACTCATTTCTGCACAATTCAAACTACAACTTTTAATATTAATGTCATCCTAAAGCATGAAATATCATTTCTATTCCTTCTCCTCCCCATTACTCACGATTTCCTTATTAATTACTCACAATTAATTGCCTTATTCACTTCCACAGTGTTTAAGACGTTTGGTGATTAAATTACGTACATTTGAATGGTAATTGTGGTGATATAAAGTTAGCGCAAATGACCTAATGGACAAAAAATCAGAAATCGCAAGTTGATAGCATTACATTGCATAAGAAGCTTCTGGGTAGTATAGTTCGTCGCTTGAGTAAGAGCAATTGTGTATATGGGCTGTTGTATGCACTGAAGTTGAGTTGAGGAATCCTGGCGGTGATGTGAGACTCGCCCGGGTTAAGTTCTCTACCACATCACTCACACAACATGCAGTATTGCTCCTACACTACATATAGTAGCAGGCATAGAGATTGAAGTTGTATATTGCAAGTGCACTTGTAATGTGAGGTAACATGGTTGAGTACCTACTTTGTGGATTTTTCTGTATAGATGCATCTTTCTGTTCGCAAGAGAAAAAGTCTATAGATTGGCATTACTGTATCCTAATATCGTATCGTATATTTAAACAGTTAAACTGCTATTTCTATCCTCACACATATAAACAAAGCACATCCACTGATGCTACTTATATTTAACTGGCTTTGGTCGGCTATAGAATTGTGTAAGAATTTTCTCCTGGTTTTTGGCCGAGTTTCTTTTCTCCCCTCACACATTTCCCTGTGCCACCACTACACAGCAGTCAATCCAAATCTAACTGCAAAGGACAAGATGAAACGAGGAGTGGAGACTACAGAGAAGAAGCTTCTTCTGTGTGATGGTGGTATGTTCTTCTAGAAAGTATATCACTTATACTCCTCGTAAGTCTGTGATCAGTAGCCAGAGATGCTCTGTTTCCTCGGAGATGACATCCGCATCTCACACACTATCAATGACTTGATTAATTGATCGCGTCCCGTATGTATCATGCATGTCCCCTCCCCTTGCTCTTCTTCTTTTCCGTTTCCTTCGATCAGTCTCAGTGAACCGAAACGATGAAATGCCCGTAAACTTCACTTGCTACAATCCACACACCATGGTGGGTTCCACGAGGAATTATATATTTTATATTGTATACACACTATAAATTACTTAAATGCATCTGCTATAGAAATATAGGCTTCCTTTTGAAGTTAATAAATGTTAGTGACTCGTATAACCATAACAAATGTTACAAATATATCATTAAAATAAAAGTACGTGTTAAAGGTTTAATGGCATAATTGTAACAGGACTTGGTTAATTTTTATTAAGCCATTTTTCTTCATATACATGCACACCACCACCACCGGCCTTGGTACTGTTTGCTTTGCGTGGGGAGTAAATGTTAATGTTATTATGTACAAGTATTATTTTCAACTGATAAATGCTCAGGATTGCAGAAAGAAAGGTGATCGAAATAAATGTTGATATACCTTGACTACTATGGATAGGTACAGGAATTATTGTAGCTTTCTAAAGAAAAATCTGGATATACCTAAATAAGTAACAAAAAATTTATTCGCAATCAGTAGGATGAAAGGTTGGAGTTGTTAGTTGTTACTATCGCATGCAATACAATCCCCTTTATTATTTTAGATAGCATGACGTAGCCTGAAATTGCTAAAGTACAATGAGGTGTACTTACAACAGGTTTAATTGCACACGTTAGTGCAATGGGCAATTTGAGTTAGAGCCAAATGTATGCTTCTCACGAAAAGAAACGTAAACAGAGTGGGGAACGGAATGGATATACTTAAAGGTAAGGGAAAATAAACGATTATTAGCGATAGACCCATATGAACCTACTGATGACAAATTTAAGATTACATACACCTACTACTACAATGGTATGTAGGCAAGATAGATCGACGTCTTTGATTTCTCAACTCTTATCAACAACTACATAATATTGTAACAGACCTCCTGAGCAATATTTATTAAACTCTATTATTCTTTCAAGCTGATGCTTCACGCTTTGTTTTTGTGACACTTTGTAACATATTAAAAAATTATTTCGTGCAAAGTGATGCCATTCTGTTGTCTGAGTAGAAATTTGATTATGGAATCCTTGTTTTGCCTTATTGATCCTTGTGTATTCGAAATAGAATGGCAGTACTTACTTTGGGAAACCCTTGAGTAAACAGCAAATGTGTTGCTGTTTCTTTTGTAACACAAGGAATGATATTAACGGAAAGACGAAGCAACGGATTGTTGTATTATGTTGGTAGATAAATGGGTCGATATGTTATGTAGCTTACTTACTGCATTTTTTTCATTGTTTGATATGAATGAAATGAGCCAAACCGAGAAACATGAGGCAATAATAATACAGAACAGCATAAAAACAGTCAGTTCAGTAAAATGTGCAGATAGAAAAACAAGGGAAAGTGGGTAATAGTGAAGTGACTTTTTGCTGCGTTTCTTTTGTGTGCAGAGAGAGACAGTGCACGGAGCGGGTGTTAAGGTTAACCATCACACAATGCGAACACAACTTACAATAATCTATAGGCCATGAAGCATGTGTTTACTTATAATAAACATAGACGAGCCTTTCATTTTCTTGTCGCTCAATTTCTCTGTCTCCGTCTCCTATCTTTGTGTCCTACTCTACTCAAACAAGTTTAGCCCGTCTCACAATGAATGAACTGAAGGACTTGAGATGGAAACTTTAGGGTGAGTGAGGCTCACGACGAATTACATGTGAAAAGGAATGTCATCTCACTAAAAAAGGAAAGCCAGACTGCTTTCATCAATTGTTTTCATTCCTCTTCCTACATTCTTACTATTAAAACCGTATAAACTGTGTACACAGTATACAAATCCCTATCTCTACTATTACTGTACTCCTAACCAACCGCGTCACAATTATTAAAAAAAGCTCACTTTCAACGCGGAAACAAAGTCAAAATATTTACTGATGGTATTTTTATGTGTAGATTCGCTTTTCTATGTGTACATAATTATTATTCCCTTGGGTTAATTCGCGTTCAAATATTTTTGTGAGCCCGAAAATATTATTTTAGAACAATATTTCAGTCTAAGCAAAATGATAATTGTAAAGGAATCATTGCTATGTTTAAGTGCATTAATTTTGTACGAATGATTTGTTAATTAGCAATTATAAATAGTTAGAATTGAAATGTGTTTTCAGATTTGTGACTTATTTTTGTTAATTGATATAGATGGTGAGAATTCTCTCTAAGTTTGGTAGAAGTGGATTATAATATGTAGGAGGAATGATGTCAAACAACAAATAAGCAAGACATTTTATGGAATGCGTAAATAAATGGTGTCGTTTACAGAGTCACGTAGTATCTCAACCACGAATATCATCCCCATCAGATGATGCTTACATAAAGCACATGTATACATTATAGGATAAAAAGGGAAGCATAAGTTATAGAGTTATAAGTGAAGGGAATAGAATGGATAATAGAAGAAGATCATTGAGCGTAAAGAAAGGAAAGAGGGATAAGACTGGCTGGTCTGGTGGCGTGTAGGAGTATATGAGTTACTCTTATTCTGTGTATGTAGAATGAGGAGAATATGAATGCATGTGTGTGTATACCATAAGAGTAGCTTCCTTTTTCTTTCTGGAAATAAGGACCTTAGTACACCACAAGGATACATACTATGGATCATGAACGACTTCCGAATTCGCTCTGCGGACTGCGAAATTCTCTTATAGGATCGTTTTGCTTATAAAGGAATGCTGTTATGTTCATTGAAGTCGGTGGAGGACGGTTCTGAAGGAAAAGAGAGTGAAAAGAAGAGGAGAAGTAGAAGAGAGACGATGAAACCCAAAGAGAATCAGTCTACTACATAACCGATAGACAGAAAGAACAAGTAAAGTAAAAGATGCTTCACTACCACAGTTATATCTTTATATGGACGTGTAGCTATTCCTTTCTGTGCCGATCCAGGATCCGGATTTTCGGATAACTCATTTCGACAGACTGGCGCCTTCGTTTTTATCCTCTGCCAGTAGTGCCTAGTGACTATTCTTGTTAGTTTTCGTTTGGTTTGGGAGCTGTGTGGTGATGTGATGTTAACTTACTGTAATATACATACATAAGGCATTATACAGTGATACAACAATCTTAGCAGTTATAATATTGTATTATAAGAATGTAGAACTCGCGCTTCGCTTTACTTCTACTTCCTTCTCATCCGATTCTTCTACTATCCTTTGGTTGCTACGTCTCTCTCCCGTCCCTGCTTCCATATTATCTCCAATGAAATCTTGTCGACGTACATTCATGTTGTAGTTTCCTTGGAATCAGAATGCCGAATACAGTCTACGGTTCAGTTAATGCACTTTGCTTAAACATAGTTTCGTTAACTTTCATTGCTTTCCCGTCAAACAGGCCGTGATGAAAATGACTTAGTTTTCTTATTCTCTCGGACTGGAACATGCATATAGTAAATAGTAAGTTGTGCAACCTCAAATTCTAAATCCATTGTACTTTGTACAAATGTAAACGTATAGAGTTGAAAGCATAGTTCTTTAAATGCATGTGTATAAACAGACTTGTTGTGAGTTTTGACGTTGCTGACAAAGTAGACGGATATTAATACGCGCTGAAAAGGAAAGACTCTGCTGGCTGAAAGTACAGAGCAATGAAAACCTGCGGGAAATAATGTACGAAGCAAGCATAAGATAATGTCTTTAGTAACACACAACACACTTGTGCTATTAGAGGGAAATGTATTGTTATGTGTGGCTTGGCTTCATTTTCCATTGGACCAGTAGCCTTTTGGCTTGGAGAAAGCATTAAATGTTTTCGAACCATTAGATAACATGAAAAATTACAAGAAACATATTTGTGATTGCAATTTAATGGTTTGAGAGGCTGTTTGGGTGAATTCTTTCTGGTAAAAATGACATTTCCTTTAAAAAATATTTTGACATGTTTATATTTTTACAATTGTAAATGTTGCTTCATTTTTCTCTTCTCCAACCACGTAAGAAGTTCTACCACGAATAATATTTCCATCATTTCCTACTGTGTACATTTCCTAAAATAATTTTCGTATTGTTGGTGGCTGTCGTCACTGGTGTCTCTTTCTGTCATTAAAATCTGGCGAGCATCACACATTGTTGCAATAACACAGCATTACTATGTAATGCAAATATGTTTATGTATGAGAGTAGGCACTTTAATAGCATTTTTATACTTTTACAGACGTGGCTGCAGAAATTGTCTGTATTGTTAGGTGCATATTTATTTATTGGACCAGAAGTTGAAACCGAAGAGATGTGAATTTCTGTTGAATTACAGTGAAACCAGCATACATAGCAGCTGCAGCACAGCATTGTTTTTACAGTTGTAATAAATGCTTTTATCGTTACTACAACTTAAATAAAAGTTGACTGCGGCAAATTACAATAATGACAATAACTTGCGAATGAATGGAAAAGGCATAAGCAAGGAACAAAGAATGAAATTATAACTACCCAAGACTATTATTATGTCGGAGATTCAATATCTGTAGTGGAATTGTGTGTTATGTATACAGATTTTTGGATCCCCACGACGATTTTCATGATGGTACTTTTGCTTGAGTTGTCTGAGACAGTAAAGTTCAGTTAAAGTCACTTAGAACCATCATAAGTAGTAGTTCAATGTACAAAAGTAAAGCAATGTAATAGAACTGTACAGCTAAGCATTGACAACAGTTTTGTCATGTCTTTTATGGGATGGAAGAAATAGCGTCACATACACACCACAGTTTCTTCTCTCTCTCTACTACTCCCGGCAGCTCCGTTCATTCTCGTGTAATTTTATGTAATTCCTAATATGTTGTCATTCTGCATTTGTTACATTATTACTTACAATGTGTTGTGACAGCTACTGAGTCTCATCAACTCAGCAGCACCAATTTTATGTGGATTTTCAGTTTTTTCCCCACAAAACCTCTATAGTTAAATTGTGATGATGATACATAGTAGTAGCGAGGCATGATGTTAGTGGCCGAAATAAAATAACGTATTTCCGGTCATCACGTGCCCCCACTTATCACCGCTTCGGTGGTTTTCTTTTGCTTTGCATTTCGGAAGAAATTGTAAAGAAAAAATATTATAAAAACTCTTGTCAAGATTTGAATTCAATGACAGTGTGATGTAGCTATTGAGTTTTGCGTGGGACGGTCGGAGTCCTCAAATGAACTTTAAAACAAACCCGCAATTCGTCTCTTGCTGGTTTCATTTTTTACCACTTTATACCATTATCTGTGATCAAATCTGTTTCTCTCATTGTGATATATGTACTCAGCGTCTATAAGAGATTTAGTACGCGTATATCTCACACAGTACTACTCTGCCTCGCTATGGTACAATTCGTACCACCACAACAGACTCTTTGTGCCTTTGTATATGATTACTACGTATTATGGAAAATTCGGCGTTGTATATTCGTGTCTGTCCAAAGTTTCCATTATCATTTCTACACTACATGTGAACAAACGTGCATTTTTTGCTTTCTCCTTCCTTTCTACTACTAGTTTCCGTATTATTGTGGGTTTAGACTTCCCAAGAGACAGGGGTAGGTAATAGGTAACCAGACAAAATCTACACGCGATGCTGAATACGTCTTAATAAAATAATCTGTGCTCTCTAACTTCATGCAAAATTACGTACTATGGGAAAATAGGTGGAATGAACACGAACAATAAACGACTAAGAGATTAAGAGCAAATGTAGTAGAAATATTCTATGCGCCATAATGGGACTATAAAACCTACAAAAATACGTGTTACTACTTATCAGTAACTATGCATTAGAAATAACCGTTTCTCAATAATTCGCAAAAATTGAAATCGTATGTTTAATTGTTTTCATTTTTTGGGCGCTCTAAGAAAAACTTGTAAATTGCGAACAGTTAGCTAAAAAATCTTTTGGCACTGCTAGTAGTAGTAGTATAAAGTCTAAGTCGGATTTGTACACAGGTGGTCCGTTCATTGCCACCGAATGGGAACCAACTCATGAATTAGAAGTACACCCTCCGATATGTACATGAACATGAATGTTCTTATTGTTTGGTGTATTTTTTGCCAAAATAAACTTGCATTTGTGTGCATTATCATTATGTGTAATGCAAAATATTTTTTATTCCCAGCATCTGCGTGCGTGCGTTCCAACAATACATTAAGGTATGTTATGTGTAAACAACAAAAACTTGGTAGTTTCGAAAAAGGGGCATAAAAACTTTTGGCAAGGGTAACACGCATCCTATATACGTATTTATTGTAGAGAAAGTTTTTCTATATGGCACATTTGTCTCATTTAAACTGTTATTACTTACATAGACGAACATACGATAGTGAATAAATATGTAAACACAAGGAGACATTTTCCTAACCACCCCTTTCTTTTCGCTTGTCTAAAATCGTTTGCTCATTTTTACTGATTTAGAATACTCTGGAAATAACCTGTCGAGCTAAACACACTTGACTCTCTCTCTCTCTCTACATAACTACACTAACTACTACACAAGAATCAATTCTCTCGTCTGTACTTCTGAGTATACAAATACATGAATTATATTCTGCTTATCTAGATTTTGAAGGAAAATTGGCGAACTGATCTAACATGAAAGCTTAGCCTATCTCTACGAATCAGTACGATATGTGTTATCTAAACATGAAACCGTAGCAATTTATTTATGTGAACAAGTCACAATGTTGAGGGGTTTATGAAAGATGGACGTCATGAAATTGGCATCAGAGGGAGAGCGCTGTATGTATGTATATTAGTTATGGAAGTCAGTCATATCTAATTGTAGCACAGAAGTTTTTTCATGAGTAATCAGTAGTGAAATAAAGCATTGCAAAAGTAATTTTTACGTAGGACTCACATGCGAAAGAACAATTAGGGATCATATATTTCATAATCACTTCAAAGAGATTATCATTACGATATAAGATTCAGAGAGTTCTTGTGTGCATTATCATTTTCCCAACTAAATTCTAACAAGCAGTACGTATACTCTACTTAGAACAGCCCTGGCAAGGTACCACTACCTAAATGTTATACGAAAACTATACGATAGTTCCATTACTCCAAATTCTTTGTGTTTTTACGTCTTATTATGTAATGTGCATGTAGTGAATGGTCAATTCGTCTAATAAGCTTATTTGATGACGGGTCCATATAGTTAGTAGAATAGTGGAAGGATATACAGCAATCCTAATGTCATAATGTGCTTAATACATTATTCGAAGAATTTTTGTTGTTAGAGTGTTTCCAATTATCTTCTTATTAAGTTAACTTGGCATGGCACCCACATCACAAATTACAAGGATGGCAAATCAGAAACGACAATAGTTTCTAATATTATCTGCACAGAATCTAATGACAGAATGTACATGTTCTGTCTATTTTTTTCACGCTCCGTTCTCCGTCATATTACATTACATTGGGAATCTCTCTATGTAGTGGTAGTACATCTTTCATGTATGAGATACTATAGGCTGCAGTTTTCTTTTGCTAAAACGATGACACCTTCTTCCCTCCTGTTTGTATTTCAGTGTTCTGCCACAACAGTCTTATGAACACACACAGGCATTTAGTTCACTTTAGTTCAATTTGAGCTACTACTACAGATAGGAATGCAATGCAATGCAATACAAAGTACTTTTGGCCATTGCCCAATTTTTCTATGCCCATTCACATGGGTTGACATCTTCCTTTGCTACAGCTACTTTTCCTGTCTTGTCTTGTCCCCGTTCATGTTCATGTTCTCTCTCTCTCTCTCTCTCTATCTCTTCTCTCGTCGTTTTCATCTTGTAGTAGCAGTGTAAGCGAGACAACGAAGAGTATTCAAGTCCAAGTCTGCTTGCTAAGCTACTTCTGCAAATGTAAGTGCTACTCTCTCGTTTGATTTCATTTCTCACTGCAATGCCGTTTTTACAACTGCCAGTAACTAACTACGTTCATGGACGTACTACCACCACTCTATTCCGTAGATTTGCTAACTACAGTTACGATACGTCTAGCAGGATTCTCCTTCTATACGACTATAATGTGAGGCGAGGTATATAGTATGTTGTTGTCTTACGATAAAATAACTAAAATACAATACAATCGTTTATAACGGTTGACAAAAGGCAAAAATTCCTCAGAGTGCACATAGTATTATTCTTCATTTCATTCCAAGCAGACTTGTTATTACATGTTTGTAGCATCTTATATTATAGAAGGTATGTGTGTATGTACTACATCTGTCCTTTTACAACAGGGCCCTAGTATAATATATACTTTTATTTACACTATATGAATGTATATGTATGTATGTGTCCGCTTGTTGTAAAAGTCAGAGCATTACTCATGACAGCGTCATTCCCAAGAAATTCTGAAATTCTGTTTGTTTCTGCTGGAATCGATTCATTTCGTACTAATCTCAAGACAATTATACATCCAGCTAGTCAAGTACTTGTGTACTATAACATTAAAACTTCATCTGATCTTCTCTCTTAGCATTTATTTCTGCACAGGCATCTCTTATAACTTGTCTCATACGACAAGATGGCATTGGTATGTTGTTCAAAGTGCGGGGTGATGACGACTGGCCTCTCTCTCTCTGACTGTATGTGTGTAATTTCCCGACTGTGTGTTTTAGTTACAACTACTGTGAAACAGAATGGTCTCGGCCGGTTGGTTTCGCGTAACGTGGTCGCATCCTTTTAAATAGCAGTGGCAATAGTAAGTAGAAGGTATAGATTATATTTGGTGGAAGATGGTGGAGGAAGGAAGAAGGGTGCCTACTCCTCGTGGGATGATGATGAAGAAGAGGAATCATTCTTTTCTTTTCGTTGTCGTTTTCATGCTCGTCCTCTTCTTCTTTGGCTGGGACTGGCACGGACAAAGTCGAAGTCGGGTGAGTAGAGTGGCAGTGCATGTATGGGCAGACAAACTCGTATTACTATTAGGTAGTGTAAGTGGTACAGAGAGTATAAGTACGTACATCACATACAAGTCTCGGCTCCAGTCAACTCTACTCCAGTCAAGTTGAGTCAACTGAAGCCAGAAAAGAGGAGAGCAAAGATTAGGCGGAGTCCCTCGGATCTATCTATCTTCGTCAGTTGCAATGCAACATCCTTCTTCTTCCCTGAATCTCGAACTGAACCAAAGAGAGCCAAATAGTGACTTGTCTTGGTCTTGACTAACTGCTAATACGACTACAAGGACCCAAAGGCAGCCAGGCAATGCAATCGCAATAGGCAACTTCATATACAGATAGTAAGAGCAAGCAGGGAGCACTGAATGCCATTCAAACCAAAAACTGATGCTGGTGCGGTGGTGGAATGTATGTGTGTGTGTATGTGTATTCGTATCGTATTATCCTACCTTCTATAATTCTGGTACATCTCTGTAATAGAGTAGGCAATGCAATGGTATAAAGCGCAGGTGTCAGAAGTCTCATGCAAACGGCAAACACAAGACCACAACCTGAT
>JABASD010000508.1:0-71213 GCA_019776165.1 Pogonognathellus flavescens
TGGGGGGGGGGGTCTAAGCAGGTTGAGTGAGTATGTAGATACGCTCTTGATATTAACCTGTGTTAAAAAGTTAAGTTGTGTAGTACTAATGGATAAAAGATTGACTGAAATATTTTAATTACGTGTAAAGACCTGATGACGGGGAATACACAAAGGTTTTTGCAAATTGATACAGACGGCTGTATTCAGCGTATTTTCTTTCATAGCCGATAGAGATGATTCCTTCTTCTGCGGAAATTGATTTCATTTTCCTCCATGCTTCACAAGTTACTAAACATTTCAAAAAAATATGTAGTCATTTTAAAAATCATATTAATATTTTATTTTCATTAATGACACGGACAATAATGATGTGAATAAATCCCCATTATTTTTTAATTACCGACATTGTCAACTCTTTTTCCCCAGGGATCTGTTTGTACTAAATAAGGAGGATTTACTTCACATTCGGTCGAGAGCTGTTCTAATTCATTCCGAACCCGCTCTCCAAAGCGAGTCAAGTCTTTGGAAACGTCATTATTAACCTGTAAATTTCAGAGATGTATATGTCAACATAAAAAATAAATTGTTAAAAATTTACTATCCTTGTTAAAGAATACTTGGGACAATAAAGGAACGCACATACCTCAGCCGGTAAAAGTCTGCGAAGAATTCTCCTTAAAAAAGCGTCTCCCAAGAAAGGATTTTCAAGTTTAGGCTGGGATTGAAAAAATTGTCCCACTTGTTGATGTCGAAAAATTGTCTTCAATTCTTTGGCCATGTTTTTTAAAAAGGAGATAGTGACAATAATTAATTCCTATCGTCGACTCCGTTACGAATTCTGATAAAGGTAATGAGATTTGTAAGATATGCCAATACAGATGTTTCTCGTTTGTTGCATAAACCTGCAAAACCAATTTATACAGATAGTAGTGTTAATGCTAACAATTGGTACAAAAGCTATTTAGTCATAAAATAACCTGTCAAGAGTATTGTTATTCGCAATATTGCATTTATAAAGTTAAAGTATAACTAACGTGTAGGAAAAATAACCCGTTACATAAAGGTGGCTTTAAATTGTCTTTACATTCACACGTAAACAAAACTGCACATGAAACTACTTGTGTAAAACGTAAACGTGAAAAATATAGTTCGCCAACATTAGATACTGTTTATAAAAGGAGGCAGCAGTATATGTAAATACCATAATGTAAACAGTATAAGATACTTCTCGTCATACGGTTAAATTAATTGCTATTACTCCAATACTCCTACGCACAAAATAGCATACCGGTGTATGCTTAGGATTGCTTACACATAAAAATACCCGTACTATAAGCGTAGCTGTACTGTATCATGTTTTGTTACTAAAGTAAGATTAATAAAATAAAAGTATTTCATGGTTAATCATGTCATTTCAATGAAGCTTATATTGATACATTACGTATAATTATGACATACTTATATAGATATTATTAATTTAAGTATTTCATTCAGATTAGTTGTACATATAATTTATAGATAGATATCGCGTTATAACTGTTATAATTTATAGACACCATTACACTCACAACTTAAGCTATAAATGCCTTGTCACATTTAGGTCTCCACCTATACATGCCAAAATGGAAATGTCCAATCTGTCCAAATGTCCTCTATACCAAATCCAAATCTCTGATTGTTTTTCAGTCATTTTTTCATTCACAATGATAAAATCATACTCACAAAACAAATAAGGTGATCAAATCATTTCACTAGGTTGTTTATATATGGTAGTATATATATGGTATTGGAAATATCTCTAGCTATATGTTTTTATAGAGAGAATAAGAGAAAGATAACGAATAAATTGAATTGTCTGTGATGTGATGTGTCCGCAGTATCAATCATGTATGTATTAAATTTAGTTATTCTTATCATTTAATATGTTCACATAAAATTCAAGTAATATAAATCATACACATTAAACATTATACATATGCATGCCTACAATTTTATGCACGTTAAATATTTCTTAACGATGCTGCATATATATATACCAAGTAAATGGAATATAAATTTTCTGTTGTGACTTTGTCACAATTGACAAAAAGTTGAGAAAAATACTCTTCCTATTAATAAGTTGGTAACACTACTACGTAGTAGTTTGTACGAAAAATGTAGGTATAAGTATGCGGGTACATGCAATAAAATCATGCTATGAATAATAAACCCATTAATGAACATAAAGCTTCTGTGTGTGTACATTATAAAAAGAAATGCCTATTGGTAGTTTCTAAGTAAGTGAGGACATAAAATATTATATTCTTAGGAACATTAATTTCCTTAGTTCAAGAAACTAAAATTTAAAAGTGAAATTATTATTAAAAACAGCAGAAAGAAAGACATTAATTTGATCAACCGGAATAATCACTTATAATATTCGGTTTCTGACCGTTTACACATAGAACTATGAAAGAGAACAAAGCAATGTCCGTAATAATGTAAAGAAACATTTGTGCTACATGATACATCTACCATTTAAGTAAGTATATCTACCCACAAGAGCAACTTCACATATAAAGACATCGAATGCACATAGTCAAGTAACAGGACTCTGACTACTCCTTTTAACTCATATCACATCATCAGTTCAGCTTCAGTCAGTAGTGGCGTATATACACTACTCTACCCTAAAATAAAATCTAATATACCTGCACACACTATTATATCGTATTATCCTTATAAACAAATTTTATATCCCCAACTCCTGTATAACATTATTATATGAATCTTACACTACCACCACAAGAAATTCTACCCTGTGTATTATAATCTGTAGTAGGGAGTTTGCAGTCTACTAGC
This sequence comes from Pogonognathellus flavescens, assembly GCA_019776165.1. Classification (NCBI taxonomy): domain Eukaryota; kingdom Metazoa; phylum Arthropoda; class Collembola; order Entomobryomorpha; family Tomoceridae; genus Pogonognathellus; species Pogonognathellus flavescens. The sequence continues at coordinate 2,824 of JABASD010000508.1, forward strand.
TAGTTATTACCAGATATTTTATTCCTTACACAAACCCTTTTCTCTTTACGTAGTAAAGTACAAGTACACACAGCGTGTATAATACACTCTACACAAATAATACCACGTACAAAATATCCATGTACAGTTTGTACAACGACATATACGCATTACATTGCAATTGCAACATGTTTTCAGAGACTGTGTGCTATTAGTATTAAAATACATTCAAGAAAAGTCCATTATTTATTACAATAACACTACACATACACACACAACACCATTTACCATTTACTACTGTACATCATCGTCATCTACATACTTACCTATGTAAATGTACAATACACACGTACTATACGAACATACTAATATATAAAAACATAATAGTAAAATTATAATATTCTACTATAGAGAATATGTAAGTAATTCCACAAACAATAAGTGAACATTTGCAACTTAAGTTGGCAATAACTCGCAATAGCTCCAGTTTAGAATAAGGATTAAGTATACGGAGGATGTATACCTACAGAGTTAACTAATGTCTCTGTATGTGTACAAGTATAACAGACACTGTGACAGTGAGCAATTTCATTGACGTCAATTAGTATACGGTAGAAACAATTTTCTTGCATAGAGTGTGGTGGTAACAAGAATCCTCTTTTGTTTAACCACAGTTTATATATATGACGAGGATAACGATAAAACATTTTAATATACAATCCTCTGAGCTGTTGTTACTTTTATATTGCTGGGGTATGGGAATTTGCAGTTTGGAAAATGCCCGATAAGCTGAGCAAATATTAATGTAATGATCTATACTCATCATCATAATATTACATTGTCAGTGGGTTGTAAAAATAGTGAATAAAATATATAGTTTCTTCCTTTGTACACTTTATTGCAAACTCATGTAACTTATATATGTAACTCATATAGAGATTGTAATTGTGTAAACCAAGTTCAATGTATTTCTGTATTTACAATTGTTAGCAAGTATCTTTTTAATGTACTATGTACTTGTTTAGATATAGCAAGGTCTGCATAAATTTTTTTATGCATAGGTATATTTTATCCTAATAAGTAAAAACAATTTCAAATTATCAGTTTATACATTTCAAGTTCAGGAACTTGAATTAGTATACAAATTTGAGTTAAATGAGTTCATTAAACCGTACACCTCGTATAGTTTTAAGGCAAGTCCTCGCAAAGCACACTAATTATTTGATTTTTAATCATATAAGTTAAACGAAACATCTGCAGTGTGTGAGTGACATTCTAAGTGCATAATAATTTATCTACGTCCATATTATTATAACGAGCTAACGAGGTGTTAAAGTGATATGACTTTGCTAAGTGTATAATGAATTCGTACATTGACATTATACACAAATATAGACATTGACAGTTTATATGTAATCTCACATAACAATTAGTGTATCGAAATTCATTTCAAAGTCAAGTGAAACCCGTTAACCTTTTACAAAGTTGCTTTGAATAAATTCCCATACAACTCAATGTGTACAACAGTTAAGAGATTGGAAAAATTGTTTTATATCGTTATTTCATTTACTTAAAACTAAAGTGTAATTTCAAGATTTTTTTACCAGATCTATTTAACAGCCAGCTGAGTGAAGGAAAGTGCAGTTAAAGTTTGTTCTGTGTCAATTTGTGTTAAAGACAATAATTCTTTTGTGATTACAAAAAATGGAAAGAGAAATAGTACAAAACTGAATGATTGAAGGAATTGGAAAATTAAATACCTAGTTTTTATAGTTATAATTATAATAACGCAGTTAATTAAAAGAGAGCACAATCAAGAAGATGGAAGAAGGAAGGAAAAGAAGATAATAATTGTTTGCAAAAGTGCATGTGAAGTTGAATGAGATTTTGGGACTTGATGGTTTGGTGAGAGATGAGATGTGAGAGAGAAAGTTCGTCTTGTAAATTCCGACTCAGAGCATAAGAAAGCCGCAGGAAAATATGAATTCTTATTATTCTAGTAAAATGGCGACCACCGGTGGTGGTGGAATTTCAAAGGTTTTTATTTTCATTTTCTATGGATTGGGATTGTAATTTTGACATAATTAAGTGCAGTAATTAATGAAAGTTGACTTACGCATTGGGACATCGTGTTGCTTTGTGATAATTTGCTAACTATTGACGTGAAAAATGGTAAATAGTGTAACAAATCCTAACACTTGTTTACATATTTATTTGCTTGTTTACATTCTGTTCAAAACTGATTTTTAGTTAAATGTGACGTGTTTCTTGATACAGGCACCACAAGATAAGCCACAGATAAGTTTTGAAGAGCAATGGCCCAAAATGCAACCGTCCATTGTCAAATTACTTCGTCAAGAACCGGTTAACCGATCCGAGTGGCAGGATTTATTCTTTTCGGTGCATAATGTGTGTTTATGGGATGAAAAAGCAGCTGGTAAAATATATAGAGCACTACAAGATAATATTGCTGAATTCATTGGACAAGCACAAGTTGTAAGACATCATTTCTTCAGTTTTTAAACAATCTGTTTACAAATTATGATGTTGTAACATCACTTTTTCTTTGTAAACACTATATGTAAGTATGAGTTCAGTTCAAAACAAAGAAAGCTCATCAAATTCATTTTATATTTACCTTTCAGAGAGTTTTGGCTCATTCGGAAGACCAAGCTTTGTTGAAAGCATACATTAGTGAATGGAGAAAATTCTTTGAACAATGCAGCTACCTTCCTAAGCCATTCTCCCAAGTAGAAGCCTCTCTTAATAACCATTCTACCAGTAATTCTGTGCCAAAGAAACACAAAAACGATGACAGCGATGTTAGGAAGGTATTCGTCATCCTGTTGTTCTACTTCTTTGCTAAACTAATTTACACTTTTTAATTTAAAAAAATTAAATTATTATTAAGGTTTTAAATGATAATTCATATTTTATTTTAGCTAATGCTGGATAGCTGGAATCATCAAATATTCATGAACATTAAACAACGATTACAAGCATCGGCAATGAAATTAGTACGAGCAGAACGAAATGGCGAAGCATTTGATTCATTACTTGTTATAGGTGTACGAGAATCTTACGGTAAATTAATATCAATAAGTTTCATACTCCGTGTTTTACCATTTCAGTTTACAGATATTATGTAGGTATTCATGAATCATTGGATGGGATGTACTCGATTACAATTACAGCTATGATTATTTTATGTAGAGTTGCTTTTATAATTAATGTTCTCACCTCTTTTATTTATTTCAGTTAATTTGAGCTCCGATCCAGAAGATAAACTCAAAATCTATAGAGAAAATTTTGAGAAGTCATATATAGAAGCTACAGAGGCCTTTTATCAAGTAAAAGCTATGCAGTATTTACAAGAAAACGGAGTTCAGAATTATATGAAGTATGCATTCAGTAAATTACGTGAGGAAGAAATGAGAGCCCAAAAATATTTAGAACCAACAAGCGGTTCTATTCAGTCTGTAAGTCTTTGATATATTTTGCAAATATTTCAATGTAAATGTAAACTATTTAAACCCAATACTTTTAATTTATATGGGAAATGCTTTTGATGGTTTAATGGTTTGACTAACATTGCTCCTTTAATATCTTAACAATTCTTTACTTTATATATTTTTTATTTTCGCGTTATATATAGCGTAGCTTGACCCTATCATATTCTTGATTTACTAATAAACTAATCCCACTAACTTGGAATTTTTAATTCGCCAGAAAGTGAATAATAAATTTTGTATAGTTTTCTTTTGACTTCTCTCAGCTACTTGACTGTTGCGTCACCGTGCTGGTGACAGCTTTCAAAGATCAAATCTTGAGTGAATGTCCCGGAATGATAAGAGCAGACCAAACCGATAGTAAGTTTTAGATCATTTCCATCCTATAAATAAATATAAATTAACAATCTCTGTTTTACAATAATTTCTAATACTAATGAATTGTGTAAAATGAACAGAGTTGCAGTTGATGTACAAACTGATGGATCGTGTACCTGACGGAATAAACTCTATGCTCAAAGATCTGGAAGACCATATCATATCGGCTGGACTTGATGACATGAAACAAGTCGCTGAAATAATAACCCAAGATTCCGAAAAGTATGTAGAGCGTCTGTTAGAGTTGTTTCGTAGATTTAGTGACCTAGTAGCCAAAGCGTTTGTGGATGACCCGAGATTTCTTACATCACGTGACAAAGCTTATAAATTAGTAGTGAATGACACATCCGTCTTCCGTCTTGAGTTGCCGACGAATAAACAAGTAATATATTAAACAACATGTCTAAATTCGTGCTTTACAAAAATTAAACTCTGTATATCGGTATTAATATCTTCGTGGAACATTTTAGGGTCCATCAGTTAAAACTCAACCAGAGTCTCGATGTCCTGAACTGTTAGCCAATTATTGTGATTTGCTTCTTCGAAAAACTCCTTTAAGTAAACGACTTACGTCTGATGAAATAGAAAGTAGGCTCAAAGATGTTGTAAGTAAAAGTATTATTTCCTGCTCTCTGTACTATAGTCTGTACTACATTGTTTATTATGTTTTCCGTCATAAACTTAAACTATTAAAGATACAACGTGTATTTATAGATCTTTTAAAATCAGTCATGCTAGTAATCTTTTTTCTTTGTCCTTACAGCTTCTAGTCTTAAAGTATGTCCAAAACAAGGATGTGTTTATGAGATACCATAAGGCGCATTTAACTCGTCGACTCATTTTGGATGCCTCGGCTGATTCTGAAAAAGAGGAAAATATGGTAGAGTGGCTTAGAGAAGTCGGAATGCCTGCAGATTACGTAAACAAACTGGCACGTATGTTCCAAGATATTAAAGTCTCTGAAGATCTCAATGTGCAGTTCAAAGAGCAGTATCGTACTACAAAAGGCCCTATAGCAGGTAATTGAGTAGTATTCAATTTCAAAGTCGATATTGTAAGTGGTAGTTAAAAATAAGTACAAAATATACGTTGTATGCGAGTTAAAGGTAATAAATGTAAATATGTATGTCTTCCTAGATTCTATAAATATAAAAATTCTGAATGCTGGCGCTTGGGCCAGAGGAAGTGAAAGGGTCACTGTGTCTTTACCTTTGGAACTTGAGGATTACATTCCTGAGGTGGAAGACTTTTATCGAAAGAAGCACAATGGTAGGAAACTGCAGTGGTATCATCATATGGCTAATGGAACGGTTAGTATTTGTAATTAATGAAAGTCTCATTATATCGTTGGAAAGCAAGTGAAAATTTTTTATTTGTGTTTATTATTACTTTTTGTATTTCAGATAACGTTTTCCAATGCGGTAGGAAAGTTCGATTTAGATGTAACAACATTTCAAATGGCTGTTTTATTCGCTTGGAATCAAAGGCCGAAAGACAAAATCTCGTACGAGAACCTAAGACTGGCTTCCGAATTGCCCGATCCAGAGCTTAGAAAGACATTATGGGTAAGATAACCAAAACCTGTTCCACAAAAACTGACATTCATTGTAAATTAATAAATATTTCAATATCAAGTTTTATTTTTTTAATTACAGTCTCTTGTAGCATTTCCTAAAGTAAAGCGTCAGTTGTTAGTTTACTCGCCTGAAGCTCAAAGTCCTAAAGATTTTATGGAGAATTCTCTGTTTTGGGTGAATCAGGAGTTTACGGTTGTGTAAGTGTTTATAATAATAATCATTAGATTATTTAGCACAAGTTGAGCTTGTTCAGTTAATAATGCAATGATCACATAATTTTTTGATTTTTTACAGGAAAAATGGTCGAGTACAAAAGCGTGGTAAAATTAGTTTAATAGGCAGACTTCAGCTGTCAACAGAGAGATCACGAGAAGAAGATAATGAAGGAATTGTACAATTACGTATTCTCAGAGTTCAAGAAGCTATAATCAAGATATTAAAGATGAGAAAACGAATTTCAAACGCTCAGCTGCAAGTTGAGTTAGTCGACATTTTAAAGAATATGTTTCTACCTTCCAAGAAAATGATTAAAGAGCAAATCGAATGGCTGATCGAAAACAAATACATGAAACGTGACGAAGCTGACATTAATAACTTTATCTACATGGCTTAACGAAGTTTTTCTTTTAGACTTAACAAATTCGTATGAAAAAGTTCGCCTTTCACTGGTGGAGCGAAACCTGATTTTAATTAAAACCTGAACTTAATAGTGTAAAATTATTTACAACATGACAGTTGTTTTCTCTGTTCATAGCTAAGTGTAGTAAAAGCAAATGATAATAATAATACTATTATATAAACGCTCTTGGAAAACAATGGTTAATGTTTGTTTGGTCAAAACCCTTGATAATAATCTGTTGATAGTGTGCATAATTATAAACAAATGTAATTAAAGCATAATAATTAATTGCTATTCATTCTATAAATTGTAATGATATACATATGTAAATCTAGTTTGACATAATTGTTAAGATTTGATATTTCGTATTCTCATATTTAATAACTATTACTTTTCCTAAGAGCCTATAAAACATTATACCTACTTATTGTGATTTTGTGATTGAGTTTATTCATAATACACATTTTTGTCATCCTGAAATGTTTACCTTAATTATATTACATAATAATATATCATTTACGTGGACATTACTCAAATGTAGCTCCAATATTCTGATTAAAAATGTAATTTATTTAAGCATAATAATTGTAGCGACAGTTTATGGAAAAATTCTTAATATTTTTGACCGAGTACCAATAAACAACAATAATTGGTTATTCAGTAAATTCTCATACTAATCAATTCACACTTTATTACATGTGGCCATACCTCACATAAATTGTATGAACAAAGCATTGAAAATGAATGTCCTAAACTCAGCACAGTAAAATTTAATTATGAATTCAGCTAAAGAAGTAATTAGTCAATGTACCTATTTAAAAAATCACTCTGTGCATTTGTATGACTGAAGTAATTCAGATACAAAATGAAAGTGTAATACCTACTAACTACTAGTATAATTTTAGTGTATAGAGCTGTACGAGTTTTGGTAAGAGCCTAACAGTAAATATGCAACTTTATTGCACTACAACTACGGTATAAGCTCATGTAAGAAATATATAGTAAATGCATTCGGTGATAGAAGAAAAAAGTGATTTTATGATCTGTCATTATGTACACCAAACCAAGGTATTTCGTCTCTTTTGTTACTTAATTGCACATTGTGCTTAAAATACCCAAATTCCGTGCTTTTTGAGATTTTGACAAGTCGTGTGTATCGTTGTAGAAAAAATGCTTCACTTACAAATTGCATCCTATCTCTATCTGTCCACATGTCGTGTGTCTATACTGTGATCGGCTGATAGTCTTTGTACTGTTTCAAAATGAAATGTTAGTATAGTAGTAAATGCATTTTTGTGTGCTTACAAAAATGCACGCGTTCGTAAGTTATGTAATTAATGCGAAACGATACGGAAATTGTCGCATGGTTCCGGTGTACAATGTGATTTCTTTTCTTTTAGCTGGTTGTTTCGGTTGACTTGAGTCGAACTCCTACGAAAGACAGATTGGTTTGATCTACTTGTATACAAATAAAATCGCTTACACATGCTGACATGCTTCGTACTATAAATGGCAAATAAATGCCGATGGCTACACTTGGAAAGAGTATGAAGTGTGTTGTGGTAGTCTATACCTGAATGATTACTGCGGTGAAGGTGAATAGTAAAAACAATCCATTTCTTTCACTGTTTGGTATATTCATTATATAACCAGCTACAAAGGATTGCTACAGTTTGGCAAAAAAAGGTTTCACGTATTTCCCACACAGTTACCCAGTCAATTGAGCGGAAACTGAAGTAATACACAGCTTTATAAGTCTCAATACTAATACTACCTACGTACAACACGCTACTACTACGTACATAAGAAATTAGCTTTACCGCAAAAAGCTAATACTATTACGAATCTATAAAGTGACATTTGCAAAGGTGGTTTACATATGAAAGCTTTTTAAAGACAACTACACAATCAGTTGCAATGAACAAATTAATGTGTAACAAGCATTTATTATTATTTGTGTAAAGACAATTTGCAAGGGTTGCATGCTTATGCTTATACTATACACTCCCTTACTTCTTAAGCACTTCTTAAATGCACTCCGTATGCTACTGCTATATACCTTAACTTATTTCAAGCTTCATGTACACCGTACAACGTAAGAACGTTTTAAATGTGTGGTAACACCAGAGGTTAAGTTTTAGTTACCTTGTTTATTGTCTTTGTATAGGTATGTACAGATAGTGTGTAGATATATGCAAAAGTCTATGGGTGGATTATGTTTCATGTCAGAGTGAGTAAAAGTACTTGATATGCTTTGTATGTGTCTGAAGGAATATGCACCAGAATAAAAGTTTTGTGTATGGAAATAAAGTAATAATGTACATGCTACATACGAAAGAATTTTATACGCCTGAATGCAATCAAATCACAATGCAGTCGGGTGGGTGACAAAATGTGCATGGCTCGAGTCCGAATATAAAAGACCCATTTGGCTTTTAACATTTTACTCAACTCAATTGTCTACAAGTGTCAACTATACCTTGTCAATCTCCCCAACGTCATCATAATAATAAGCACACCTTAAAAAGTTTTAAAATTTTGTTCGACTGAACTTCATTCCTTAAAACATCATGATTTGCAAACTTGTAAGAATTTCATGAAACTTTTTCGCGATAAATTATATTCATAAAAGTATTTTGTAGAACCGTTTATTTCGTAAATCTTCATGAATTTTACGCTTTTATTACTGAAGTATTCTAAAAAGTTTTTATTTCTCCGATATTTTTGTCTTTATACTTGTAGGTTTTATTGACAGCTTTGATAGCTATCGTAAATCTGTCATCGTTCACATGGGCTGGCGGATATGGTGGACACGGTGGCGGACACGGTGGTGGACATGGTGGAGGTTATGGTAAGAAATATTTATTGTATTTGAGTTAAAGTAGTTGAAATTTTGTACTAGATCTATCATTTCTATAAATTTTCATGTAGAAAACAGACTTGTACTGAAATATTGCACTTGAAATAAATATGAACCTTATGAACTTTAAATAGTAATGATTTTTTTATTGCATGAAAATAGGAGGAGGCTATGGACGAGGCTATGGAGGACAAGCCTATGTGAGCCATCATCAAACACCCCACCATTACATGTTCGGGGTAAGTTTTAAATTCAGAATTATATACATAAAACAATTTTAGTACGAAATTCATGATTTTAAAAAAATTTTAGTTACAAGAACATGGACATGGACACCAAAAACACCACCATCAAACAGCCAGCACTTATGGTGGATATGGTGGAGGATATGGTTATGGTCGTTAAGATTTCTTGTTGAAAAAAGTGCCTTATTAATATTACAATGCAAAAGTAAAGTAATTTAAAGTTATCTTTGTCTTTCACATTCGATATTTATTATGTTGTTACGCGTGTGTTGAAACTGTGTGTACCTTCCCTAACTTGACAGATGACAGGGTGTGTATTTAAAGCATGTTCATGCAGCAGAATGATTTTGTACTTGCTTACGCTATTTTGTAGTGTTACGACTAACTTTCCGTCATCGTGTCCTATTTAACCAATGAAGTATGTATACTTAAAGGTTCAGATCAATCTCTATAGATTCTAATCATTGCAACACGTACGTAATTGCGGATTGTATTTCCTCGTATATTTTTGCGTGATTTCTAAATGCAATTATGTAGCAACCGTGAAATTATCGTTTAGTCGCTATTAATAATTATTTTTTAGTGTAAAAAGCTGCATTTGTAAACTACACTTCTCGGGTTTGGATGTAAATATGCAATCGTAAAGTATAATATGTAAACTGCTCTCTATATTTTTCTGTATAGATATTTGCTTCTATCATCTTCGTAATACGGTGTGTGGCATTTGTCATCTTAACTGCTTCAGTGTGAATGTATTTGTTAAAACTCTAATTAAAACTAATGCTTTAAAATTGCATGTGCGAAATATAGGAAAATATTTTTATAATTTACAGTTATTATAAGTTACACGAGTAATGTTATGCAGTGTGAACTCGTAAATTGGATTTAATAAATACATTTTTAGCAAAGCTCATAAAAAGAAGTACGATTTCTTATTTTTCATTTTAGTATTTTACGTATTTTGTATACAACATGACAAGTAAAGTGTAATGAGATCAACACAGGCAATAAAAATAGTAACAGTTATTTTTGATTTTAGTTGCAATGTAATTAGAACTTGAACAAGATGGATTTAAGATAATTTTCACTGTAGCACAATCACTCACAAAGACTTGGATTTTTTAATTTCAAAAGCATCTTCTTCTGAGATGTAGCTTCTTTTCTCTTGAACTTCATAAGACACACAGCGATTAAATTGATTCACAAGTTCTGAACAATGGAGTACTTTCCCCTCATTTTGGCGATAACAATTTTCCAACAGGACTTTCAAATTATTGCACTTACTTGGTTTCAAGAGTTTAGGTGCAATTGTTTCGAGTTCTTCCAGTTTTTTATTGTATTCAATGTGGGCTTTTCCAATAGACTGTGTGTTGAGATCAATCAGTTTTTGTAGATGGGTGCTCCAGAATTTATCGTTTTCAAGAAGTTCCTTGTCTTTTTCTTCACGCACTTGGACTGCAGAAATTGTCTCAATTGCAGGAAGTCCACCTTTTCCTACACCGACAACTACAGTTTCCGGATGCATGAAAATCTTAGGGATATCTCGTTCATCTTCCTTAAGTTTTGCCAAGGCATCACGCTCACATTTACCAATAACATAACATTCGTCGCAGTCTTTCCGTGATTCCTCTTCAGCCTCTGAATATTTTTCATGTGGTGAAAAAGATTGCGAATTCTTGGCACTTTGTGTCTTCGGTGGGCGAGCGGTGTCTTCTTGTGATTCGACTGGTGGTCTTTCACTTCCTTTGGGGTTAGGTTTCGTGACCTGGTCCATTAGACGATTATGCACACTCGCAGTTATCTCAATTACCGGTCGGTCATTCTTCATCGACAATACATGAGTACTTTCATGTGCCCCCATCCTTACGTTCAGCAATTTTCTTCAATTTCGAGTGTGTGATGTAAAATTTCTCAATTGACTCAATCTGCAAATAATATTCCATACTTGTATTACAAAGTGCACATTTACATGTACATTTGATAAATCACTCGCGAGTAGCGCAAATCATATTACTGATAATACAAGTCATGAAAAGTTGAAAGTGTAAAACTTTGAGTAACTTCTTTTCTTACCGAATTAGCTAATTTTAATGCTTCAAATGAGACTTCAGTCAAATGAGTAGGTGTTATTTTCAGACATCAGACGAAGATAAACAATCAATGACGGTAGATGGTAACAGAATATGGTAACCCTTCAGATGTCCGAGACAGAAAAAACCGAATCGGATGCTCCGGATGTTATTTGTTGTGCCGTTGACTTTATCTGATCAGAAGCAGACAGCCAGATGAAACGAGGAGGAAATATCACCAAAAAATAAATAAATAATTTCCATTTAGAAATCTGTGTAAAGTAAATGTAAGATACAGAATCACTGATCAGTCGACATAAAATCGCGATAAAGCTTTATTTACAGTTTACCTACCTTGCACCGGATGTAACCTTCTAAAACCTTCGTATTGAACTCTAAACAATGTTATTTTGCTTTTATCGTGAACAACAACTATAACATTTATCCTTTTATTAGCAAACTTGACATTGCTGCATGATAATTAGTGAAGTTACGTAATTTTATTACATATAGCTTGTGAAACATTTACCGCGTTACTTTACACACGTGCAATCTGTTTGTATAGTTCGTCGCTGTATAAACCTTCCCTGGAGAAGAACTTCGTGCTTCTAAACAAGACAGTACACAGGACTAAACATACGAGTTGTTCTAAACGAATTGATTGATATTGATAGCCGTGTAACTAACCTAAACAATATCAACTTAAACCAACCAAACCCAATAAAACTTAGGTTTGATTTTATATACACAAAAAGCAAACAATAATAAAGTTAAATGAAAGTTAAAGTTTGACAAGTCTGTCTGCGTTTTTGTCTGCAATTCAAATATTTTTTATAATATTTTGTTTCACAGAACAAACAACCAAAATAAAAATTTTAACTGTTTCTTCAGTTAGCTTTCATTGTTCATCGTTGAATAATAAATTGAAGTTTTTCAAATCGTCTCTCTGATGTGAGTTGATTTGTTTGTAATTTACACATTACAGCAAGAAAACATTCTTAAAGAAAACCATTTTGATTAACATCTGATTTTACATTTTAATCAACAATGCCAAAAGTAAGTCGTACGTTTTAAAATCAATTATTCATTATTTTTTGGTGTGGGTGGTGGGCATTTAATTTCTTATATTACTCGAATTAATAACTTTCAATTCCATAATGTCAAATTGTCATTCCTTAGCATACCTTTACCAAACCTTTCTTTTCTATGTTCAATCAATGGCTGATACTGAAATTGCGGGTTGAATAATCGAAATTTTTTACTCCCGAGACCTGACACAAAACGAAGTTGTCTAACTTGTATACATTTTTTTTCTTTTTAGATTTGGAGTAAAAGTAGTCAAATTAAATAAAGACATGATCTGATCTGTGATGTGGAGCTTGCTTAATCGTCATCACTGTTAAAAAAGCGTTGAGAGCTTAAATTGGAAAACTATATTTCTAATTTATAATACCTAAAAATGGAAACTAGTGATAGCGAGCCAGATCACAAACGACCGAAAGTGGACTATAATGAACAGGATGTGGCCGATTATACACCTCTTGTAGACTACGAATCCAATTTTTCTATTGGCGATTTCGTATTCAGCTCTGACGAAGAAAGTATTGGTAGAAGAATAGCAGCTGAACTTGTCGAGGCTAATGGATTTAACTGTGATTCTTCGGACAGTGCCTCCAAAAGCAATGTGGACCTGCACAATGAAGAAACATCAGGTAGATAAACAATATAGGTCAATCAAAACGCGACTAACCAACTGTAAAACTGTCTATTGTGCTTTAAATACTTGCAGTTTATTTCAGTCAATATTTGTTGGAAAGTCTCTGGAATGCATCTATACAATGTTTTTAATTGTTGACTTTATAGGGGATGAACCAGACGAACCTGCTAATGCTGATGATCGTCCAAACACTCCAAAGGCTGATTCTTGTTCCGATGTATCTTTATCGGGTATATCGTCAAACTCGGAAAAGGATAAACCAAAAGCGTCTTGGAGTGACGGAAGTGTAGACTTTGAAACTGATAAAGAATCTAGCGAAGAGTATGTTGTCTCTCCATTTTCTGCAATATCTCCTAGTCCAGATATTGACATCGATAACTTTTCTGAGTCCAGCGATTCAGAAAATCACCGAATGTACGATGTTGAATTCGAAGTAGCTTCTGTGTCTGAAAATAACGACAACCCAATCGAAGATGCAAATTCTAGTTCCGCAGTGGACGAACCAGTAAGTGACCATTTTTAATTATTTAGTTTAATTAGTAAAGTTAATACATTGGGACAGACTTGAGGTTTACCCTTATCTCGTTTTGATGGAATATATGTCAATGTTCTTTACAGGTTAACAATGATGATATGCCACGGTATGAACCGGGAATTCTAGATGACGATAGAGATACAGATAATTTCGCTGATGGAGAAATACAATTAAGTGATGCAGAATCTGATCCTAAAAGAAAGACTAGTCGCCTCAACACTTCAGATTCTGAACTTTCAGACAAAGACAAGTTCTTATGTACTCAATGCGGAGCGAGATCACAACCCTACTTTCGCCATTGTCTTAGATGTTTTCGAGTAATTTGAAATATGGGATTTTACTTTAAGCAATTTTCAACGTACACTTATGTTCAATTTAAAAATTATTTGATGTATTTTTTGCACCATTAGATTCGCCGAAATTGGCTTCCAAAGCGTACGAAACCTAGAAGAGCGAAAAGAAAAAAGGCGATGAAAAGTGGAAACGTAGGAACTGAAGCTGAGAGTGAACCGGTGCCGTCAACGTCCAGAGATTCATTTTCAATTGCAAGAATTAATGACACTAGAAGCGATACTCCCAAACCTCCGCCATCGGATGATTCTTCTAAAGAAAGAATGATGCAATCTTTTTTGAAAAATTTGGTACCTGGTCAACCTGAAGACAACTTAGACAATGTTGATACTGTGGACGGTCCTATTAAAAGAGTAGATACAGTGATTCGTGGAGGAATATTAACCCCGCCTTCCAGTAATCTCCAGTCCCAACATGAGTTAGATTCTCAATCGTGCTCTTCCTCAAATAAACCGACAGTGAATATGTCAGAACCTCCCGAGTCTCCGTCAAGTCCCCTGTTACCACCACAATCTACTTTATCTAATCAACAAAATCCTAGTTATAATTCAACTGGAGGAAAACATGGGATCAATTTGAAACTTTTACAAAGTCTAAAATCAGCTTTAGAAGATCCTGTTAAAATAGACGTTGTCTCCTCTACTCCTGTCACAAATAAGGAAGAAAACCACAGTAGTGTGCCAATGTGTAATTTGTGCTGTGTTAGAGAAAAGGATGCTGCTTTTGTTCATAATAAAATAGCCCATCATTTTTGCTGCTTTGTGTGTGCAGATAAAATATTAAAAAAGAATGGAAAATGTCCAATTTGTCGTGACAGGGTGTTTAGAGTTGTTAAAATTATATCAGTATAATCCTGCATTTGAAAAAATCAGTTTTGATGTGTGTTGTAAAATTGTAAACAATAGAATGAACAAATAATATCAGTTAATTAAATGAATCCTCTCGTTATGAAGCTTGCAATTCGTGATGACTCTTTTACATCGAATGGCGGAGGATCAAAACGTCATGTCGATCTCAACCGAATGAACAGATAATAAACAATTGTATCAATTTCTTAGGGGATAGGTCGACTGATGGTGCTGTATTGTCAGTGTCACCCAAGACTGAAATAGTCTGAAAATTTAAAGTAACCTAAGTGTATTCTTTTGTTGGTAGCAGAAATCTTTTAATACAACATCGATAATAGATTCCTAAAGAACAGAATGACACGCAATCAAATGCAATTAAAATTGACATCTACGTGTTGCATACATTTAGATTTAATTATTGTGTTTGATGTTTATGCTAAAATATGAAATAAAATTATGTGACAAATAGTAACAAATAAAAATTGATGCTACCACGAAAAAGAGACCTGATTAATGTAATTAATTGATGCAACGGTTGATTCGAGGTTATTTCAGAATTGCACATTTTTAATCGTGTAATCTGAAAATCATATAAACAATAAAAAATCCATATATTCGAGCTATATACTAAATAATATAAAATGTCTCTTCTCTCGGTATATTCTAATATTATAATCCTGATTTACAAGATTGACGTACAATCTTACTACTTTACCAGAAACAACTTGTAAATAAAACGAAAAAAGACTTCGTACATAATTAATATCAGTTTTCACAATAATAATTTAACTATAATAACGAAAAATGAGACATTTCGTTTCTCATTTAATTCTTACTGCAGCACAATTAATTGAATGTAGGAATACTGAACCAGTAAAAAAACATACAGACACTTAATTGGGTCTATGAATCTATGAATGCTAATGTACCTACTACCTACCCTTCCAATTTTAAACCAATGCAATGGTCAATTTTCCTCAGTCTACCCTTCCAATTTTAAACCAATGCAATGGTCAATTTTCCTCAGTCTACCCTTCCAATTTTAAACCAATGCAATGGTCAATTTTCCTCAGTCTACCCTACCAATTTTAAACCAATGCAATGGTCAATTTTCCTCAGTAATAATTTTAATTCAATTTGAATTAGTCAGTAATTAAAGTTAACCTGACATTTTTCCTAGCACTTTAACACACAATTGGCAAACATTCATTCTTGATTTAATTACCTAAGACAGCAATCATTGATTCTATCACACCTTATCATATCTATTCACAACATTACACTTGAGTCATCAATAAATTATTCTCCTCTTAAAGCACGGAGAATAGGTTCGGTATTTAATTTAAAGTTAAGCCATGTAGGCGAACATAGTTTATCATACGCTGAGGATATCTTTCCTGTTTCCACTTCCGCTTTTTTGTTAGCTCTTGCTTGCGAAAATAACATCGTCAAATACTGTTGGTCTTGACTTGCAGTTTCAATTTCGTCCACAAATAATCGGCGTTTTGGATTTCGAGGTTTTTGAGTATGTAAAAGAGAATTATTTGTAGAAAGAGCCGCGGCAGGAAGCGATCGGCTTACATAATTGGCATTATGCTGATTTTGATATTGAACTTCGGATTTAGGGGGAGTCATCAAAAAATTATTAAAAACATCGCAGTACTGAGTTTTGGGCGAGGTAGCCTACACAATTCCAATTTTCAAAATTAAACATAATATTCCGAATAACAAATTAAATCATTAAATTATTAACAATAATTAAAATTACTTTTTTCGGTTTCGTTTCTTGTGGATTTCTAGTACTGTCGGCGTCGGATGGGGTTCCAATGGGTTTCATGTGATAATCCTTATGACTTGCAATTAGACCCATAGTAGTGACCTGCCCATGTGGATTGTTACTCTCATTGTCGTACGAATATGGAAATCTGCCAATAAAATTACTGTTAGGGTTAGGATGACTTCTAAAAAACTGAATAGCATTCTTTCCTTGGAGTTTGTCCGCAACCCATCGTTTCAATCGCCTGAAAGAAATAATATTTAATTTAAAAGTGTTAACAATTTAGTAATAAGTTTAATAGTACATTACATTTACAAAAGTATTGAAATTGAAAATGTTTTTCATGGAACATACTTAACATAGGTGTAAACAGGAAAGAAATTCGCATTTGAATATCCTCTTGTAGAAACGACGTTTGGATCTCTTTTATTTTCTGGTAACTCCTCCAAAGCAAACCAGGCAATGTTTTTGATTTCGTATTGTGTTTCGGGATGAAAAGGATAGTTTGTGTCTACACCCCTTATAATGTAAAGTCTAGATTTTCGGTGATCACTTGATTCGCTTTCGATGTAATGGTTCGTAACAAGTTTATTGCCTATCTCGTATCCCACTTCTTCTTTCACCTAGAATATGTAACAAAATGCAATGTAAATAATTTTCCATGTTAATATTAATGCTAAATCATTCTTTGGAAACAAACATTAAATGTTACACTTACCTCTCTTACTGCGCAGCTGGTTGGATCTTCATCCTTATTAACCTTTCCTTTCGGAAAACCCCAATGTCCTCCAAAACTTTGAACTAAAACTACGTGAGTCAATTCCTGATTCATTAAAATTGCTCCAAACGTGGGTACTTTCTGTTTATACTCCTTAAAGCTAGACATGATTGCGTCGAAATTTTTCATGTATTTCTTTAAATAAGGAGTCCTCTGTGAATTTAAAGTCATTTTAATTATAAGTATAATTATTCATTAATATCAAATGCTGACATAAACTTGCTATAATTGCATGGACAAATATGCAGTAAAAGGCAAAAGGCAGTAGAGTCTAGTTTTAGTACCTGAAACATCAGCGCAGCAAAATCTTGAAACTTAATGTGACCCATAGCTGCCATTTTCGGGTTAGCTCCTTCACTACAATATCGGTCAACTAGAAACCAATGAGCTAATTCGATTTGAAAACAAACGCGTGTAGGGTCTCTTTCTTCTTCAGGAATATTCATTGTAAACCGTCTGAAATTAGTAAACAATATAAAAAAAAACGCATTATTACAATTACATTTCGGTTAGGACACACATGTACTAATAGCACACGTTATAGTACAGTACTGACAATGAGGACGTAAAACTCTCCAGGTATTATACAAGATACTTCAATTTTAATAATGTTTAGACTTTAAGCATAAATGATATAGGAAGAATAGTTCACTAAATAAAAAATGATTACATAATAAGATCATCCAGAATATTTTCAGGAATTGATGGAGCATTATGTGACGGCTGGGGAGGAGGCGCCGCTGGAAGCTGGGATGAAGTATTATGGGCGCCAGTTCCTACACTGTAAGCCGAGGTCCCTATTAAACCTCCGAATCCTAAGGTAAAATCTATTCGATTCATCGTTTTACTGTTTTACAGTAGTATTACGACACATAAAGCCTGTTAAATAATATATTGCCTAAAAGGGTCAAATGTTTAAAAAATCCGATGCAATAGTGTTTATGAGCAAAGGCAAAATTCTTCTGTCAGTCAATATCCTTGTCCTTGCGTCAAATATCTGCAATAAATAAATGAAAACAAAATTATCATAGACTGTCATGGACCAAAAACCAACATTATTTCAAATCCTGACAACTCATATTCAACATTCCACTGTCCGCCAACACCCAAGTTTACAATGAATACAAAATATAATATAAATTGTCATAAATTAATAATGAATATTAATAAATTACCTTGCAACTTTTAATTCTAAAGTACACTTACAACTTAACTTGTATGACACACTTGCTCATTTATTGTCTATTAAAACTGTTCTTATTATCAAATACAAAATACATAAGAATAACTAACAACACGAAATTGACAAGTCACAAGTCAAAAAATTGTCACTAAATATCCATTACACATTACTACAAATGTGGCTGTGTTTGCACGTTAATAAAAGAAAAATTGACGAATAATTGACAGACAAAAATAAAATATTTGGACAATTAAATGTATTTTGTATTTAGCAGTGTAACTTTTTAAGTTTACGTTTCAATTAAAAACTAATTCACGACAACTCTGTTGTGTGAACAAATAAGAATACAAATATTTTGAGTTTTCAAATGCAGGAGACAAAACGATCAGACATGTGACCGAATGTTTGATAACACACGGTGTGCAGTACCCGCGTTTATTTGATTTCCTCATAAATATTTTTGCCGAAAGTGAAATAAGGAATGAAGACAAGACAAACACGAAGGCGAACACGAAGCGAAGATATTTTGCGAATCTTTGCCATTACCATTTAGAATCTGCTGCAATCCATATTATTTGCTCAACAACAAGAAATAAACCTATTATTCAGTGCCAGTGTTAATAATATTTAGCAGTGAATGGTATTTGCACTAAAACATTTAAAACTGACGGTGTCATGTCAGGTAGTTTTCAGTGCTGAATGTTGTCAATTTGTTATTTAAGCTAAAGTTAACTTGTTAAAGTCACCACGGCGCGTGGCGTGTGTTTGATTCGTTCTCTGTCCATGTTTAATGTTAATAGTGTATGCATGTTTGCAGTTTTAGTAAATCTGTGATAGAATTAGACGTGTAGAGTATTATGTAAACGAATGTTATATTAATTAATTAAAAGTCAAAAGTTAACATCGATATTAAAACTGAGGGTACCACTACCACTATACTGGATATTCAAAAAGACATTTCAACATTATAAAGGTAATGTGCATAAAAGAGTTCTCTCCATTGTTAAAACTTACTCAGGAGTAATTTTTGTTTTTAATTAAGCTCGCTAATTAAGTATTTATTTTTTACATTTTACCTTTTCAGTGTGCTAGGGCTGCTAACCACTGGGCCGAGCTTGGGTGTTGGGGGGTTGCTCGCATTGTTATACAGAATCCTACTGCTTGGTTAAGAAACGCTTGTATCTTCGAATGCAAAATATTTGAGGTCTTTAATATACCTAACCGAGGTTTACAAACAAACCCAGAAGCATAAAGAAGAAGAATAAATTGCATACACGCACATTGTGAGAGTCATTAAAAAATGGACTACCAAGAAGAGCAACAAAGCGAACTAGAAGCCTTAGAGTCAATATACCCTTCAGAATATACTCGTAAGAAATTACACAATGTCTAGTTTTAAATAGTTTCTGATAATATGTAATTTGTGAACTGTTTGTGTTCAAAATTTTGAATTTTTGCTACAGTGCTTTCTGAGGACCCGGTTTCGTTCACGATATCAGTCAAATCCGAAAATTATGAAGACGGAGAAAATGGTTTTTTCTGTAACATAAAATTTATTTTTCCTGCAACGTATCCAGTAAGTTTTTTAGTCAATTCTAATCAAATCAAATCATTCCGATGTGTTCACTCTTTATCACTTTTTCCATTTATTTTAGGAAGTAGTGCCTGAAATTGATGTAATAGAAGAAGACGATGAAATCAACTTGGAGCCTACTGACATAATTGATTTAAAAGAGCTTTTAATACAACAGGTATGGATATTTATTTCAAATAATTTAGACGGTATATTTTTTGCGGTCGTTTGCTTGATCGCATTATAATTATCCGTGTAATTCATGTCATTCGTATGCAAATTATCGATATTGACTAAATTCTTGTATTTTTGAAGGCTGCAGAGTGTACGGGGATGGCTATGATTTTTACGTTAGTATCTACAGCAATGGAATGGCTAAATACCAGATATGAGACAATGATAAAAGAAAAGGACGAAATAGAGGAGAGAAGACGTTTAGAAGAAGACGAAGCAGAACAGGTACCCACCGCACAATTGTATTACACAAATTTATTTCCCTCAATGCGTTTCATTTTTAAACTAAAAATTTACTTTTCATTTTTAACACAGCATCGGTTTGATGGAACTCATGTAACTGTACAAAGTTTCATTGAATGGAAAATTGCGTTTGATGCTGAAATGGCCAGTAAACGGAAAGTGGATGTGGAAACAGAAAAAGATCCCTCAAACAAAAAGTTAACCGGAAAAGAATTATTCCTTAGAGATAAAACTCTTGCCGAGTCTGACTTACAGTTTGTTGAGGAAGGTATGTTTCAGTTTTTAACTCCCAGTAAATTACTATACTATATGCATGTATTGTTATCATTACAGTCACAGGTTTGTCAAATTCAAAGTGTGATAGAAATAGTTTTGTCTCGGTAGTGTTTTTTAAATGACGATAATGCTAAAATGTAGGTGCATTATTCGTGTAATGTAAAAATGTACAGTTCAAAACGCAATGTAATTTTATTTTCCAATTTTGAAGTTTTGTTTACTCAACCGTTAAAAGTGTTAAGCAAATCCAAGTTATTCTGTAAACTCTTTTATCCTTTATTTTTCTGAAAACTTTTATTTAGTTAGAGTCGT
This sequence comes from Pogonognathellus flavescens, assembly GCA_019776165.1. Classification (NCBI taxonomy): domain Eukaryota; kingdom Metazoa; phylum Arthropoda; class Collembola; order Entomobryomorpha; family Tomoceridae; genus Pogonognathellus; species Pogonognathellus flavescens. Next base: position 23,887 of record JABASD010000508.1, read on the forward strand.
TCGTAAAGATTGAAAGTAAAAAAGCTGTCTGCAAGTTTGGTTTGTTCTTTTACCCTAAAATATTCCCTTGTGGCAAAATGTCCTAAAAGGAATACTACTACAAGCTATGTGTGCTAGTAAAAAGTTTGTTTATACAACAGACAGACCATCAAAAAATCGTTATCTCTGTTGATCTTCATCTCATATTCAATTTAACTTTCAAAAAGTTGCTAAAGGTTTAAATTGCTTTTTCGAACTTTTTAACTTTTTTGTCATGCAGGCATATTTTTCTTGTTTAGTAGTTGTTGTGGTTCAATCGGCGATGTGCTGGTTTGCGTTATTTTATTGCGTGCGTATACGTAAAAGTTTCAAACTTTGTGATATATCACTAAACTAGGAAATAGAATTATATTCCACTTCCAATTGTTGACTTTGACAGATCGTTATGTCAAACTCTTACACTTGTCTAATGCAAAATAATCTGCTTTGTTTCAGGGGAAGATTCTGTGGCGATCGATGAAAGCCTATTTGATGATTTGGACGGCCTTGACCTTGACGCTGGTGATGACGATGACGAGTAATTACCCGTGACAGAATTTGTAATAAAAGAGATGTAAAAAATACGAGAAGACTTATTTAGGAAAATTGTATATTAATCTCTGCAGTTTCATTTGCTCTGAATGATATCATCATGTATATCATATCCAAGTTTGTTATTGTTGTCAGCATATTATAAAATATATGTAATAATATGCAAGTTCAAAAGTAATGTCTTTAATGGTACTCTTGATATACCGTTGAGATCTTGTCTGAGTACATAAATGAAGGTACTTATATGAAAAGTATATGTTTTCCTTATAGGTGCCAGCAATTTCTGTTTTGTAATTATATATATGAGATATATTCCGCAATAAACCTATGAAACATTATATACCCGTTATCTACACCTGCGAAACTTTTTTGTGACATTGTTGTATCATAATTTGCTAAATCCAAGTAGTTTAGTTTTTAAATCGACATTTTTTAGAGTTGGTTTATATCTATATTGCAGCAGGGAGATTCGGTCCACTATAATGAGACAACATGTAGTAGAATCTCATGTAGAACATAAAACTTATAAAACATTATACCGGATAATAGTATCATGTATAGGTAACTTAATTTATGTTGTAGATAAAAATATTTCACATTAAATTACAATTTGTACACAGTAGGCGTGTTTAGTTTTGTATTGAAAATGCTAAAGTGACATACTAAAATATAAGTTAACATTGACGGGAAATTGGTTTAGCATGAGACTTTACAGAACTGCAAATGAGAGGTATACTAAATATCGCAATTCAATCTAAATCCTAAAGTAAAGTGCTAGAGAGGAAAATAACTAAGTATGTTCAGTGTTCACAAAGTGTCGTACATAGTAAGAGAAGTAGCACCTTCGTGAAAGTTAATTACATAAGTCTGAAATTAGAAATAATTACATTCCCTAGAGTGGAGTCGTAGAAATAACCTCGTAATTCACCGTCACACTCACACGTAACAGCACAACATTGCGCATACCATACGTACTAATAACGCAAACCGAACAACTTGTTTATAAACCCATTGGCTGAGCATGTCAGCCTAGCCAGTCTTACAGCATAGAATATCCGAACAAGTGGATAATTTAGTTTTAGAGTAATTTTCACAGCAAATGCGTACATGTATGCGAGTGAGAGTAAAAATAAATGGGAAAGGTTGCAATAACTACTACAAGAAAATCCTTCCTTTACCACTTCTACTATAAAACATTTGGAAAACAGTCCAATAAAGCAACTGTGACTTTCCTAAGTAAAAACATGTGTCTTTCCCTGGTCCATGAACACTATGCACTACTACTACTACTAATACTATCCCTATAAACTCCCCACAAATTATATCCGCAAAACATTCATTGTTAACAAAGGTAATAGTAATAGGTAGCTCTGTAGTTAAGTTACACCTCGGATAAACGAATGTTCTCTGTAAATGGGGACAATTCCGAGATAATTTAATACTTTCTCATTAACAATGAGAAAGCACCGGTAATAATTGTGACAATTTCTTCAAAATGGAAGAAAGTTCACACAGGAGAAGCTTATTCGTCCCAAAACAGCCAGCCTGATGTTTTTACTCTTTCTCTAAACTTTTACTTTATTGCACTCTTCTCCAGCAATCATAGGAAATATGTGGCTTTACTGCGGCGAAAAATGGGCAGCTCTGCACAATTTACTGTGTCTGTGGCAATACGTAATACCTACTCTGCCATATATATCAACACAGTATCAGTAATAGTAATCCTACTACAAAGAATGAGGAAATACGTACTACGCTTCGTATAAACGTATTCGTGCAGCTTAAAGCTGTGTGTGTATGTCGTATCTCGCATGGAGAGTGCAGAGGTGAAGTAAATTCACGTATCGCTATAATACAACGCACAAGTAAAAGCGAGAACTTGCAAAAGTAAAGCGCACAGACGACATCCAACTAACTTTATGCAGCTCTATACACACTCCACACAGTCTGCACTAGTAGTAGTTAATGTACAGCATGAATCTGTATGTAAAAGCTATACGGTATGACTGCAAAAACACATAATGTATTTATACGAAGAAGAAAGCACATAGCTAGTAGTAGTAGTAGCTTTGCGTTGTGTGAGTAGTGCGGGAGAGAAATTATCGATCGGAAAGAGGAGTGTAGCTTAGAATTCAAGAACTCATCTCTCTCTCTCTTTCTCTCTCTCTCTCTCTCTCTCTGCCTCAGAAATACACAGTCTACCCATACACAAAACAAGCTCGCACCTTTCCTTAACTATTTTACTACCACTACCATTACCTATACCTATATGTACCTACTCAAATGCACTTCATATATATGTATTTACATTTTATACACTACAAAATAGACAATACAACATATAGCTTGTATATAGGTACTAGGTACCTAAAAAATCGTACATGTATGCATGGCCCTGTGTATGTGGTACTGTATTTCTATTGTACTATTACTCAAGCTTGGACAATCAGTCTTTGCACTTATTTCACAGACGAGTTACCTAACAACAATACGTAGTTGTGTTTTTCATGAATTACACCATCAATATCACTACCACTATAATAACAAAAGCAATATCCCACTATAACTCCTATAAATCCCTAATACAAAGCTAGAAACCAGTATCACGTCCAAAACAGCCAAGTATTGTCAATTACCCTTCTTCTGCCTGTTCTGATATACACACTGCTATATATACAACTGTAGCAGGTAGCCCTAGTAGAATAATACTCGCACATCCAATGGACATTGACAAAATACAAAGAGACAAATGAAACTAACCGAATCTAACTCGTCTCTTTCTCTCTCTATGCATGAATTCTCTCACGAAGTATTACCTTCTATAATACAGACAGTACCTAATTGTAGTTGTACCTAAGTATGCATATACCTATACCTATACATAACAACGTATGAATTAATATTACACAATACTCAGCAGAACAACTAGTAGATATCTCTTTAACATTTAACTGTCCATGTACACGAAATGGTCAGTTTATTTACATTTTTTACATTTCCATTTCGGGGAAAACGCAGAGAGGGTTGAATATCTGTACTAGGAATTACAGCACACAGTGGTTGTTGTATTATGGTAATAATATTATTCATATATAGTAAACGTAAAGAGAGTCAGAGAAAGCATGGTTTGATTTGGTTGCCGTTATAAGTTGCAGTTCGGGTAATGCCATCATACCATGCCATGGCTTTTCATAAGCGAATTGACCAAGTTGGCATTCAAAGAAGCAGAACGAAAGGAGAGTTATACAGCAGGAGAATTTAGCGCAGCGTTGGGATGGCATGGCCACAAGCAAACGAATGAAACTTGCATTCTCCATTCTCAGTCCAGAAGAGTCTTGTGTCAGGCACAAAGTAACCACGCCGGTTCTTCTGTAGCCATAGCACACCACACATTCACACACAACACACCGAGAACCGCCTTGCTAACTTTTTCCAAATATGCTACCAACACGCTAAATTCTCCATACGTGCAAGTGTACCCTAACTTTACCCGAAAATTTTTCCAGGACTTTTTTCGAAGAGAGAAAGAAAGCGCGGACACACATACACACACATAAGGAAAGAAAGAAGGAAGAAAATCTGAATCTTGAGGTAGGCATTCTCCAGTAGTCGACTAAACGAATACAAAAGTACATCTACAACGAAGTATTGTACTATAATAGTATTAATATATCTCTCTGGTGCTGCTGCTGCTGCTGCTAAACCAAAAACATAAAACACACGACACAAGAGCTGCTGTTGCTCTGCTGCAAATAACACTATTTTCGTAATATCCAGTTTTATCCAGGAGAGTAACGTAGAAGTGCAGTACAGTGTTAGTGAACTGCACACAGCCAACAAAGCTACAGCCGTTCATCCTTTTCGGTCTTAACAAACACTCTCTCGTCTCTCACTACTACTACTACTACTCGATCTGTTTTCTTCAGATAGAAAAGTGGAGAAGGGGAACTCGGAGCTCAAAGTAACTTTCTCCCTTCTTTCCATTTAATGCTATACATAGCACTTACACACAACGACGACGACTACGTGGACTTCTCTGACTTACATTACCAGTACGGCTACACACACTTCTTCTTCTTCTACTTACTTATCTGAAGATACCTTATACCTATATACATTAATACAACATTCTCCGGTTTATATTTATATTTAACACTCACATACATACACAAGTAGTTAGTACACGAGTATTCTTGGAAGAATAAGGATGATAACAAGAACAAGTGCATAAGAAGTCTGTTTTTACACAGCAGTACTGCTAATACACGTGTATATAGTGTAGATTGGAAATAAACCTTTTTATACATCACATAGTATACAAATAGGCATTGGTATATGGATAAAGGGACATTTAGTTGGTGGATTGTATGTGTATAGATTGTATTGGTAGGGGATAGTATAAGATGAAGGTGGTGTATTTAGTAAGTCAAGACTGTGTATCTACAACATATAAGAAGAAAACTCGTTCATTCGCTTTGCACTTCCTTCGGGGTTTCTTTTACGATCTCATCTCGCATCTTCCCCTCGTATCTTCCTGCGTGCTGTCCCTTTCTCCAGTCGTTTACGTTTCTCTCGTTTCCAAACAAGTCTGCTGATATTGCTACTCCGACTAGTCCTGGTCTCTTCTAGCTCCTACGAGTCTTTGACTCTCTCCTGCTCCTTTCCTCGGCTCAAGAAGACGCAGACTTTACATTTCCAGCAACTTGAACAGTCTCCATCCAAGACGACGACCAGCAACATAACAAAAACGCAACTCTCCGCTCTGAAATCCATTTCGCACACGAGCCTCGCTCACATTACATTACTACTTTGGTCTTTTCATTGTTGAGTTGCTCAAAAACCTGGTTCGGGTTAATACACAACACATTATTCAAAACAGCTATATACACTACGAAACGAAAATGGAATAAATTACTCATTTATTGTGTCATGTCCAGTTAAGATCTATATATACATACCTATACTTAGAGAAACTCTTAAATACAACACAACAGTACAGTTTCCTTGTACAAAGTCCAATAGTACTACTTTCTCGTGTGTAGATATATAATACCGGAAGAATATAAAATACCATAACAGTACTCCGGCCTTTTTGGCTTGTGGTACATTACGTAATAAAAGTAGACATTGTATTAGTATTCTCTACAAGTACCACACAACTACTTTCATATAAAATAAATTCAGTTTATTATTAATATTCTTCTCTTGAACGAAAATAAAGCCTGTGAGTGCTACTTTTACTTCTAAGTATATTTTGCAACTATATTCTTTAAATACGTAATGTAGCTGATTAAAATTGACAATGTTTGTGCTAGAACTTTACATCTGGGTTGAGTAGGGAGCTTTCTGTGTTGTTATTTATGTGCGACGTACGCTATACAGCCTCTACCACTATTTTATTCTTCACTACTACTCCAATCTCTCGTGTAATCAACTGTTGTTTTTCTCTTCCGAAGAATTTCTCGCTTCAAAACCACTTTCTTCAACTTCAACTTTCTCTTCACTGAATCTTTAACTGTGTACAGGTTAATACCCTTTTTACCTCTATACACTTCAGTATTTAAACCATTCTATAGTACTAGGTATATATTTCATTTAAACCTTTTACTATATATAGGAATACTTAGAAAAGCTTTATATTCTTTATGCTGTTGGTTTAACAAAAGTAAAACGTGATTAACAGGTCCATATAATATTTATTGGATAAAATATCCCTGCAAGCAGAAAATTGTTTCATTACTGTCTCTGGAAATAAGCAGTAAAGCCGGGTATTTGTATTGAGTCATTTTATTCTCTGGCCATTGAAGTATAGTAAATATTTGTAGTAGGGTATGACTACTACTAAAGAAAATCCTCTATAGAGTTTAACACAACGTGAGAAACTTTGTCAGTGGAATCAGTCGAACGTAAACAAACCAACAATGCTTTCTGAACCAAAGTCCGATCTTCCGAAGATCGTCTTCAACAATTTACAAGCAAAAGTAAACCTTATGTATTTATCAACGTGTATAAAATAGAACTCTCGCTTACAACACGACTACTATACTAAACGAGACAAATATCTGGAAATATAGTAATATATTAGTTTGAGTAGGAAATTAACAGAAGGTTCGGATTCTCAGTATTGTGTAACGTCTGTCTGTCTATTCGTGTGTTTGTCTTTACCTTTTGTATGAGTCCTGGTCTTAAAACATACACAGTAGACAATAGAGAGACAGATATTTCCAGGACTATTTCAGACTACGAACATCTGATGCCATTTTCATTTTGTCACGCGTAAATAAAGAGCTTGAATAATATATACAATTGGGAAACTTCCTATATATATATACAAAGTAGAGTATAAGGGTATATATAATTTGGTGGACACATACTTATATCTACAGCTCCTGATCTCTGAAAATTAAGTAGATAGGGAGAATTAGAAGCAGGGAGACAGCAAACAGAAGCTTTTACTTCAATTATTGTGTTCACAGTTTGTCGACAGCTACACAGATGCACTTAAAATCTCAGTGCCGTAGAATGGACCTAAAATTAGAACATCATTCTACTATTTATCACGCTTATTATGTAATGGTCTTCTTGTACAAATGGACCTAATAGCCAATATAATAGCAGAATTCCTATTTATAAATATTTTGTACGATTCAAATTGACATTTTTTCACCGGTGCTATTTTATAGGTATTAGAGATTAGTAATAAGTGAAAGCAATTGCTTTCACTCTACAATTACGCAAAAAGAAACTAGTGGGAAGAGAAAATACCCGAAATGTTATTTTATTTGTTATCAAAGGGATTTTTTCCAGATAATGACATAATATTTTGCTTATTGCTTATAATAGTTTTTTGTGTACAATACCAGATAAATAGTACCCGGAGAGTAAAATTCAGGAGAGATTTGTTCTGTCTCTGGTCTGAACTTTTGACGTTGGACTACTAATCTTACCCAAACAGTGCCAGTTGCCATCCTGCGAAGATTGCGGAGATTTATTTCCTTGTCAATGCTGATTTGGCTTCCTGAATAAACGAGATGAATCGCTTGTCTTGTCGTTTCTGTACACATAATTAGGTAAGTTGAGTTAGTCCTTAATCTTTATATACATAATTGCCAGCAATCTATTCGATTTGTGAACCAAACTCATAGTAGATCCGAAAACAACATAGCAGACGGAGGTAATTTACATAATGTATATAATATAATTTATTGATTGTTGAGAGATATTCTGTATCAATTTTGCATTCATTTTTCAGCGTACCTTTGTATTGTAATGTAAAGATCAATTTACTTTCATCACTCCCTTCTTTTCACTGGACTGCTAACAATTTGTAGTATAAAATTAAGTTTTTTAGGATAGTAAATTGTCTTATATTTCTTCCTCGTTCCCTTAAAATGTTGTTCATAATCAAAAGAATGACGAAAGCTGCTTAAAAGCAGTTTCCACCGTATCCTTTTGGTAATATCATATTTTCTGATAACATTATCTCTATTGAATTTCGTCAACGCTGCTGCTGTACCTGTACAAATACAACCACGAAAGAACTGAATCGAAAGCAAATGGAATCTACATAAATAATTTGATCCAAATAATTATTTTTCCGTCTTAAAAATCAACGTAGGACATTCACATCTATCAAGAGCCGGTATGTTCATTGTATGAGATCAAAAAATTAAATCAGTCAAGGACAGTTTCGAGGTGGAAAAAAATTCATTTCGAGTTTTTCACTCTTCTGATTGTTTTCTACACAAAAGAGATAATATGCTATTGAGTAAGTGAAATATGACATGGATACAATATCTTGACTGTGACGAAGTAGAGAAAGGTAGACATGAAATTAGTATTTGGTTCACGATAGTGTTCATGTAAGGAATGAAGCGAAGTGTAAAAGTAAAGTGAAAGCAAAGGAAAAATTCCGTGTCTACTCCAATAACTCTAGAAATGAACGACTGTAAAATATCTCGGATCATAACACGACCCAGGAAAACTATTTTAGGACATTTGTTTGTCTTTGTATTCAACAGTATCTCTTCTGACTAACATCTTGTCATACGAAAATCATGACACTATATAGAAAGATTATTATTATCTTCTTTTCCACTCCACCAGTCATCTGTTCTTTTTCATTTATTCTTTCTTCACAGAATATTCCTCCATTGTTAGCAAATAGCAGCACACCGTTTGCAACTGCATCTATATACAATATACAGCTGGGATTTCTATTTCCACATGTGAACTTTAAGCTCTTAAGACAAAATTGACTTTCTTTGTCCTATATAAATACCAGGTTTTCTGTTGTGTTGTATTTGTACTACAGTACACCGTTGTCTCACTCTTTTTTATACATGTGTCTATGTCTGTGTGTGTATTTGTCTGTACAAGATCGGAGCAATGAAAAGAAATTGCACGCAGGATTTCTTTCACAGAATGTTGATTGTACAACTACTACTGTTGTACTATAGCCGTCAAGTAAAGGGATTCTCGTGAAAGGGAAAGATTCCAATCACGACCATCACGATCTTTGATTCTTTCAGCATTCATCTCAAGGGTTTCTCTCTCTCTCTCTCTCTCTTCTCCAATTCAGACAAAAACTAAACGAGACAAGGTTCTCTCCACACACAACATCAGACATATACACGTAGGGATCTCTGTAAACCAGAGTTTTATCTTTCATACTTATGTTACATGTTCTATACGGGTGCACTACCGTTTCCCTGATATCTTGATACTCCAAAAGATCTTTTTGTAAATTTCTTCTTCCTCCGTTACTCCGCTACGGCTACTACGGTAAAGGAAACCGATCTGAGCTCCAAATTTTCCAACAGTTGAGAATTCATGGATATTCTTCCTCATACTCTCCGATTATGAGTTTCTATATATATAGAGAGATACACCTCTATATGTGTCTATAATGCAAAATATCCTTTTTGGTGTATAAGATCGATATACACACAGTGAGTAACTAAAGAAAAGGATTTGTAGGTGGAATTCTGTCTAGTATCATGAGATGGAAGTGTTTTAGCCTTTATTTGTAGGTTTGCCAACGTACATAGCTCTCTGGTAGCTCTACATTACACACGATATCAGTTTTTCTTACCTTTCAACTTATCCGCAGCTGTTGCTGTTGGCATCACCACCAAGGAGGCAATAGATTAAAAGAGCACATCTGAGTACTCCCATTTGTTTCCCCGCACTGCTTCTCCGGATCCTACTACTACCACTTTAATAATACCAAAACCGTCTTTTACGGAATACGATCTAACACTTCTCTCTCTCTCTCTGTCTTTCTCCACCACACTACTTTGATATCTTATATTATCTACTTCTCCAGATTTTCTATTTTGCTCCGAAGGAATGCAGAATCGCTTTGCCTCCAAACCACTTGAGTTATAGACACAAAATGGAATCTCCGAGAAAGTTAATAACTACTTAACTCTTGCCCGTTGACGGGTGACTGTAGTATATTAGCGGAAGCTTCTACTCTGCCCACGTAGTAGCATGATTTTGTATACACTAATGGGCTTTTACGAATACTTTATATAAGAGACATATTGATTTCCATCACTTTCGAAGTAGAGACGAGATTTTGTAAACTTTGAAATATTATTACACAATCGAGAGTGGAGCGGATTGCATATTTCGGCTCAAAGCACCAAAAGTAGCTTCAAGGCACTACTAAAGACATAATTAATTCTACATACGTACACACTTTGACTATCATATTACAAAGGAGGAATACGCAAAGGGAAATGGGAAAGCATTAGCATATTCTTCATAAAAACATGCTAATGCTTCACATCACAGTAAAAGCAAACTTCATCTTTGATTTCAACTTTTGTCAGAAAACTTTCTTTCCGGAGAGAGATCTGAAAGATAAATATTGCTCGACTTCGTATTTCTGAGCTAGTGCTATGTATATACACTATGTATATACGTAAGATAGGCATATTATATTATATAAGCAGCAAAAACGAATCCTGCTCTTTGTAGCTGGCATTACAAACAGTACATATTTATATTTCTCAGAAAGCGATATTAAAATTGTAATGAGGACTCATAGCTCATTATTATACAATGAACCTCATTTGTACAAATACAGACGAAATCAATCATCTTTGACAACACTCGCAACTTCAGTGTAAAGTAATTGATTGAGGCTGGTTATCTACAAAAAACAGTTGTAATCATAAATTAAAGCTTGTAAATTATTGCATTGCATTGCAAATCTAATTCTTAGGTGTACTAATGTTTACACGCTGTTTTATTTGATTTTCAGATTAAACTGAGCCTTTGACCTTGATATTGCTGGTGATAACTATTGGAGTTACTCCTATATCAAGAAACAAAGTCTGTCCAATACAATCCATCTCTGCATTAGCAGCCCAGTTCATAAAAATGCACATACATTTTGAAAAGTCGATCAATGCAAAATGCGACTGCACGATTTTGTCCATGTCCTGGATGGGGAAAGTTCCCGACGAGCTTCCAGAGGTAAGAAAAAATAAATTCCTTTTATTTAAATCTGCTTATAGTCTAAAACAATAAGTAAAGTTCACTTTCATTTAAGTCTTTCTCTTTCTATGTGTGCATTGCATGATCCTTTAGATTATAGATGCCAGTATCTGTAGAGTAGTATTTAGTTAAACAAAGTAACTCACACAAGTACTGTGTATGTATGCGACACAGAAATACAAAGACAGTGCGACTACCACCATAACCATAAAGTACGGTATTACCAAAACCAACTATAGTAGCCAATCCCAATACTCCCAAATGCAACACCACACTCAAAAGCTCAATTTCATTCTGTAGCGTTTACTTAAGCAGCGTACTATTTTCCTGTCAAGTCAATGCAAGGCGTATAGGAGTCGTATAGTCGTAGTAGTAGTGAAACATCTGCAAGTATCTGTAAGTGGACTGAAAGCAGAGCTGGAATACGAAATAGAAGATAAGAGCTCTATATTTTCCCCAGGGAGAGACAGAGAAAATACGTACACGTATATCCCACAACAGAATACTGTGTAAGTACGTCTGCCTAAAGCTTTCAGGCATTGTAATGCAAGTTTTGTAGTTTATTGTAGTCATCTCGATTTACTCGGCTACACGATGTACACTTACTCACACTCACTACAAATACACAAACGTTTGTTTCATTGCGAGTGTAGCACCTTTAGCAGAAACAAGGAAGAAGTCGTATCTCCAGCCCGGAATTGCCTATACAAAGTTACAAGTTAGTTACTCTCAGAGTTTGATGTGGATCTAACATTTCTACTATATATAAAGTAGAGTTATACTCACGAGTTACAATACTCCTTCAAGCACAGCACATGTTATATTGTTATTAAATTCTGTACACACGCATAGTCGTAGTATTACAGAAAACGGGACTGGTGCTGCATGAGGATGGTGTCTTAAGTTTAAACGTTAGCTAAATATATGTATGTACTTTGTAAACAGAGTGTCTAAAACTAAAGCGATAGATAACCAAAGGCTGTGCGAAGAGAAAGCAGTGTAGTTTCAAAACAGAGAAAGTCATGTGCAAGAAAACTACACAAGCCAAACTAAAACTGAAACGCACACACTTTACAGATAAAATGACCATAAACTAACAAAGTCACGGATAGCACAGGAGATTCTAAACGCACATACAATTATACACATAGGACATGTATATCTATATACAGGACGAGATTTTATTTAAGGAATTCAATGGAATGACTCTAATGAAGCTCACAAGTAAGATTCTAGTCGTCGTATCACAGATAGTTACAACTGTAAAAGACAAAAGTGCCAGAGCACTGATCCTATATATTATTGTCTGTGTATATAATTAATATAGGTATAGGTATACCATATACTAATAGGATGTTGTTGTATTGTGGAGTACAATTGTATAAATATACCTTCTGTAGTAATTCTTTAGTGTAAATAAATAAACAAGTGTGTTTGGGTATAATGTGCAGTATAAGTAAAGTACGTCATAGGATCTTTAATACTGTGCAATAATAGACTTCCTAATTGTCTTCCATTTTCTTCTCCCTTCCCTTTTGGCTTTATCAAATAATTGATCGTACTTTGGGCCAAACGTGGATTACAAGTCTGACAGCATCACCCTGCTCTTCCTTCTCTTCACTTCACTCGTCCTACTCTCACATTCACGTAGTGTGCGCTCAAGTGTGTCTGGCTTCGTATCATACTGTACTGTAATTTAGTTTTAGTCAGTTGGAATTCCTGCTAGGAGTTTGTGTGTGAAACGGGTGTAAAAGTCCATCCTGAAAGTATACTACATATACAGACTCTCACAGTCTCACTCTGTCTAATTAAATCATTCGCATTACTCCATTGCAGATATTTATACTCAAGTGGCTTGAATTGAATTCTATAGGGTTCAATTTCCTTTTCGCCTACTTATGTGCACAATAGTAGACAATTGCACATCTAAAATCCTTTTATATCTATAAAACTGTCTAATTCATATGTAAATTATATGACAACTAATAGCCTTATGTGCAAAATATACATGCACAGCTATATAGGAGTCTATATTATATATAGGAGAGATATTACATGTTAAGTATATTTCTATGTAAATATTTGACTAATAAAATGGAAGGAAAAATTAAGTATGGTCTGTGTGAATTTAGTGAATTGTATTGTGAGATGAGCTGGACATACGTTTGGCAGAGTTGAAAGTGTTTTTTATCATGGGAGGCATCTGTAATAAATTGAATTGATTTTAATTTAAGGCAGACGGGTTAATTCATTAAAACAGAAGCTAAAGCCTTTCTTTAAGCCCACTTAGCTTAACTAAAGTCGATTGACGGTTTTGTTAGGTTTATTACATTACACAGGGTTAGGTGTGGTCTGTTTTGGGTTTAGTACTACTCCTATTCTTTTCCCTACTGTCTAAAAGGCAGTATATCTTTCCTATATAGATTTAGGGAGTATAATATCCATATTTACTATATACTACAGAAAATAGCGTGTGTGTGCAATACTGTTCTTTGAGTGATACCCCATAAGCAAATGTACTCAATGAACGCAATATCTAATATTACGGTGGTAGTGTAGTAGTCAAATTTTATCTAGTGCCTCGGCTTATTGCATATTTTGGGGAGAGTTGGTTGGAAAAGTGAAATACTCCACACATAAAACATAACACAACATTATACACGTGTATATATACGTACAAACATCCAGGTATTGAATATATTATATAGATGTACGTAAAAAGAACGTGTTTAAGGTTGGGATGCCTACGCGTTGCCATGTTGTGTTCGTACACGGGAGAATGTGTAAAAGTAAAAGGGTGAGGTCGTTAAAGGTATGTGTATATTTTGTCCGTTGAAATGCAGCTCTCTGTGTGAAAGGAAAAGCAAGTCAAGTCTGTTTCTGCCTGTGGGGAAAGTGTTCTAGGTACGCGAGGAGATTCTCACGATATCTCTAAATGCAAGTGTAAAGAGCAGACAGCAAACGTCGGTGTCATGTCATGTCAGAGTCCATAGTTGACTTAGGGAGTCTATACGCCAACTCCACAGAGAGAATAGGACCTAATACATATATACGTTTCCCGTGTGTAGTAAAAGGATAGTAATAAGGCTGGAGTGAAATTTATGTGTGAAGATTGCCAGGGCATGGAGTGAAAGAGAGAGTCTTACTTAATACATGTAATATGTTCTGTGTGTAAATCGAGTCTGTATGCATTTATAGGTAGATGGTAGGTGGGCTGGCTGGGTTATAAAGCTTATATAGGTAACATTGAAGGAGAAGAGAGGGAGGAAAATATGTAAATGCTGAACCGGTGGAGTGTAGTGGTAGTAGTTGTAGCAGAAGAAGTAATGGAAAGGAGAATACAGGGAGTTGGCAGGATTTATATCTAATTTTGAGTTAAAAGTAGCAAGCAGGGAATGTATCTTGTGTAATTTGATAGGATTTCGGGACTTTAGGGACAATTCAACAACAAGGAACTTTCCTGAATACATTTTCGGGCAATATTGGCAAAAGAACGGAAAATACTGTAATAGTACTCTCGCAGATGGGCAAACAGTTCAAGTTATGTTATCGGCGTACTTTCCTTTGCAGAGAACTGTCTGTTTCTCCTTATCAAACTACAAAGATACTCCTATTACTTACAGCAGGGCTATATATGGTACTATATAGGTTTTATAATAATATAACTAGTAGTGTGTTCGTTTCTAGTATATTGTTCTAGTATAGTAATATATACGATGTTCTGTTGTATTAGAAGTTGCATTGTATTTTATATGAGAACTCTCAAGTCACTTTTGTGTCTGTTCTTCTTATGTGCCTGTGGCACAGTTAACTTACATTGGACTTTTGCTCGTTTAGCTCAGTTTAGTTTACTTTACTTCTGGGGTGGATTCAAATGGATTGGATTGTATTGGATCAATTCTCAAAATCGAGCAACTTGGAGACACGGTAGATACTCTATTCCTTTTCTCTACACGAGGCATGCATATACAAAGTGCATTGTCATAGGAAATGTAAGTAAGAGGAAACAGTTTTATAGTATTAGGATAACATTTACCTCACTTTTATTATTGTAGGCGTTGGTGTATTTGCTCCTTTATATAGAAACGAGAGAAACAGGTATAAGGGATATTATGAAAAAATGTTATTTAGCTGTGTCGTCCTTGTATTTCTGCCACAGTTAACTCAGATGACATAAAACAGGCAAAAAGAATAAAATTTGTATTCTGAATTAAGTTATTTAATTTTTCATGCATGTAATAATGTGTCAGTATTTATATTTCATTACATTAGTATAAGGGTGGTACTCTTCCTGTACTTTATTGATTGATTTTATAAGTTTTATAGTATTTGTCTATGTCGTAAACTTTGAGTGTGATGAGAAAAAGTTATGCTTTCATGTATGTATTCTTGTCATGTGATGCAAATGGCAGTAAATTTCCAGCATCGTTTGTTCCAATAATTTTCATGATAATTTACGAGAGAGAACGGAACGATTAGTCGTAAAAAGCAATTGAAGCGTTTTGCAGATGCGTAAATTGGGTGAGATCTGTCCATAGAGTCGCTTCTAGTTTTATTAGCATCTATCTCTGTATGTGTTATGACTTGTTTTACAGGTATTTTTACAACCTGCCTTCACATACTATAAAACCTCTGGGATAAAAATAGTAGCAAATAAACCAGAAAGTGTGTACAGACTCGGCTGAACGTATTTTATGAGACTTCAGCTAAGGCCACCTACTGTTATATAACTGTATTGTACAGTAATAGCCCGCATATAACTTTTCTCCTTCCTCTTTTCATGAAAGTAAAGTAATGGTCTTCAATTTCCCTTTATAAAAAACTTTGAATATACCAAAACGTAACTTATACAGATAGTAGAAGAAGACAAGACAGTACATATAAAGCTCGGGGAGGAATATTACGTTGTATGAAAGACAAGGTATGAAATATTTTTGTGTAACAGCGGATGAAGCCTTCATTTTCTACTTTGCGAGTCAGTCAATTTTACTTTAAGAGCAGACAATCTATCCGTCCCTTCGTTTTATTCCGTGTTATCTTAAGCTACTATATGAAGTAGCTCTTTTTATCCTTTGTGCTTTTATTTCTAAATTCCTGCCAATTTCGATGTGTTTGTAAGTAATTCGTACAGTGTGTGAAGGCTGATTCCCTATACATGTCGTTTATTGTGAGAATCACCTTTTACAATTCCCTTACTTCCAACTTCATGCTCGAGGTAATCCACAGACCCTGTGTGTGTGTTATTATTCTCTATAAACTCCGCCAGTGATTTCTTTGTACATCTATACACATTTGACATTTACGCTAGTCTTTTACTTTTCAATCTGATTTGACTTTTTGTCCTTGACTTCCTTCCGTCTCTCATGTAAAGGCATCATTGGGATATGAATTGTAGTCGTCGTCCGCGTATAAATCTCCGATCGATACCTACTTAAATAATACGCTTTTTTGCAAAATATACTAGAGCAACTGCATTTTATTTTTGTAGCACAGAACGAGTCGTTCTGCTCCAAATAAATTCTTCAGATTATTTTTCAGCTCCAACTAAAATATATTTTGTTGTGCAAGAATTTAACTTTTACCAAATAGCTAACAGATTATATATAACAGATAGTATTCGATTTTGTCATTGTTTTGTTACCCGAATGATAAACCTGCAAAGTTATAAGAGGAAAATCAGAAGCAGGATTTCAAGTGAAGGTGGAATAAATTAGCTTTAGGGTAGCTGGTGATTTTATTCTGTTAAAAAACTAAAATATTGCATTCACATGGAAGTATACCTGCGTAATTTATTATTTCTCTGAATTCCGTATGTTCCAAGTGTACTATATCTTACAGAGCACGTTTTTTTTTAATTATGTGAGTTTATGCATTTCACGTGTCGATAGAAATTAAACTACCGTAAAATTGATTACAAGTCAAATGAATTCATGGTACGGAATAAAATAAATTACACTGGCACTCTTTTTTCTCTCCGTCTCTCTCTCTCTCGTTCTATAATCCTCCCATCTAATCAAATAGCGTTGCAGCGACATGTCAAGACGGGCTGTGTACAAAATACACTTATATGTATAACCGTCTCATACATGTACTGTGTTTATACTGCTATGTACACGTTGTTGACGCGGAAAGAGAGCGAAGCGTTGTGAAAACAATGGAGATTAATTTTGTAAGTGTCAAAGTGAAAGTCTTAAGTAAATCCTAAGCGTGAGTTGGTATTTTATATTAGGTAGAAATAGCTCATGGCCAAATAACTGGGAGAGTTGACTGGATTTAGTGCGTAAATAGAAATAGAGCGATGACGATGACGACAGAACGCCAAGTGCCAAGTCAATTCCGTTGGCAGTACCACCTTCCCACTTTCTTTGCGACTTTCATGGATATTTCATTGAGGAAAACGAAGTCAGACATAATAACACGTCCACTTATCCTCTTTGTCATCTTCACTCTTTCCTTTCTCTCTCTCTCTCTCTCTCTCTCGTCTTCAGACTTGAGCATTTTGAGCTAAATAAAGGAAGAGAACACAGAGAAGGAATAAACGAAAGGGATTCTCAAGGAGCGACAAGTAAAAGCTATTACTTACACAGAAATAACATAGTACACTTAGAAAACCAGCATCTTCTTCGCCCGGCACCATTAACAACGCCCAGGAATGATAATATCACTAAGGTATGACACACGACGCACACAGAGACAAAGATGGAACTTTTCCCTTGGTAAGTATAGCAAGCACACGCTAAATGAGTTCATTGCCTATAATAATCCCTCTCGTTGTCTTGAGAAATACAAGTATTTTCTTCAAGGCACAAAAGTACTCAAGCGTTTCTCTACACACCACCACACAAAACACAACTCTCTGCTTAACAGCCAAAGACAAGCCAACAACCTGTCAACTTTTTCCACCAAACCAAAGACAGAGTGAGCCAAAAACGAGTCAAAGTCATAGTTGCACCATGGTCCTTCTTACTTATCTCTTTTTTATTATTAAAGTCTCCTTAAAAAATAGCTCTATACTTACTTATACCATATACAGACAATATATACCTATAACTATATATTATATAAGAACATACTATATAAAAATAGAAGTAGTAGTGTTTGTGTCAGACCTCTATGTATTTACCACAGCTATATTCCCATGAGAAACTTCAAATGAATCCACTTGGGTTAAATATATAGGATTTTAATAAGGAAAAGGGGTAGAAAATATCTCTGCCTAATTAAAATAAGGAGGAAGTTGAACAATATTCTTAAGTAGTAATGAGAGGTCGACTCTCCTCACTAATTCATATAATACACTTTTGAAAAACTTGTTAATTTCGTGACTTGTGAGAGGAAGAAAGCTTCCCAACTTTCTTTTTACTATAAGGTATCTCTTGTTGAAAATCTTTCCTTATCTTTGTGACTCGTGTGCTAATGCTGCATTCTTATTAGATTCTTAAAGCACGTCTCCTTTGCATATAATTAGTACTTACACTATATGCTTTACTCCCTCTCTCTCAAAGAATGGCTGTATGTTTTCCATTGTTACCAAAGATTCTGTATCTATTGTTACATTCACCATACTGCTGCACTTCCGCTTTAATTACCAGTGTGACATGTATCTTTTCAAGTATATTATTTACATAATAGCAAACGCAAATCTCTTTTGGTCAGAAAGAGCGAGAGAAAACCATTCCCTTTCTCTTTCTCTGTTTTAGGCAACGGAGAATTCGAAATTAAATTTTAAACTTGTAAATATTGTCGTAATAATAATAAAAATGAATGGTTCTTGTGAACTGTGTCTTGTATAGTAGTTGTGGACTGTACAGTTTTATTATAGTGTACTTGTATCGAGAATACTTGTATCGTAGTCTCTGGAGTACAGTTTTTAGTATTTTAGGTCTGCAGGGAAGAAGACGAGGTTATGCGTGGAGTTTGAACTAAAGACAGCTGAGGGGAACAAATGTGTTTTATCATGAGATGAGGTTGGCTTCCGGAAAGGAAGAGATAGCAGAGGGATTCTATCTAACCCATTGTGTGTGCTTCGTGTGGTTGTACAGTGTATATTACACTTAATATACGAAACACTGCAATATTACCACTATGTACATTTACAAGAACCTTTATAGGTACAGGAAGAATATATATATATTATGCGATAGTGTGTATTACAATGTGTTCCTGCTGATATACATAGAATCGCCATTACCATTTCAGCAAAGTATTAGTACGTAGCATTGCCAAGGCATGGTTCACTTAATGAGTTTCAAAGTTATTCATGATTATTGTAATGTTGTTCCTGTGTGTGCCTTCACCGTTCCTTTTGTACAGACTTCCCATGGAATGTTGTGAATTTTATGACAGTGCTATTCGCCAGTGCTCTGCGGATTCCACACTTTGTTTTACAGGGCTATAGACAGATAGATAGTATAGATACAAGCAGAAATGGCCTAGCTACTCTTCTCACTATTTCTGTAGCTATAATTGTGTATGCGTCTCATTTTCATGTCTGTGTGGGTATTTATATTAATACTTTACAAGTAAATTGAGTTCGAAGACTATTAGTGCTTCTATATAATAGCCAGTGTATGTTTTGTTGCGGTATGACGTATGTACACTCAAATTTGAATATTACTAAAGTCATAGCTAGACTGTTGTATTTATAGTAGCTGTGTATATACAGATAGAATAGTTGATATTTTGTATGTCATGTCTCATGTCGTGACACATGAACCCGTTGGGGCTTTATTGGGTTGAGACAGAGAGTCGAGGTATATATAATCATGCATAGTTGTGTAGGTAGTCGAGCAAAGTTACACACAGATTGAAATGAAATTATGAACAGAGCAATGTGGTGGAAAATAGAAAATAGTATGTCAAGACCGCCAGACCACCGGAAAGCAAATCAACTCGTGCGCGGAGAATCATATTCATACGAAAACTAAACTTACGACAGTCACAAGGAGTATAGACTTTAGAGAAAAGTTCCAAGCGTGTATTTGCTTATCCTGCAGAAACAATGAGTGTGCTAGAATTACTAATACCAACTAATACCACGTTCTAACTTCTAAGGAAATAAAGAAGCATAAACGTACCTATTATATTGATACCTGAGTATTTTAATATTTTCTGTTTTTGGATATAGTGGAGCACAAAATGTACCAGGAAATTAGACAAAGTATAAAATTGAAGTAACAGAAAGGTTAAAGTCCCATGTTGTGAGTGTATAATGTGAACAAGACTATTGTAGTATGCAAGATTGTTTGCGGAAACACGTTTTAATATACAATTTTGGTTTTTACGATAAGATGCTTTTGCGTTAAGTGTGTAATTATGAATTATTGAATAGCAACTTCACATTCAGGCCTATAAGTAACTTTTGCTATATACATAGGTAGGTGTATAATATAATTGAAGTTTTCTCTTGAATTATTTGCAGTACTCAAACTCAAAAGAATCTTGTTTGTCTTTTTTATTTGGGTATATAGGGAGTTAATAAACTGCATTATGATAAACCCACACACATACATACATACACAGTTCTATGAAATTCTGAGAACCTTAAAATTGAGTTCAAAGTACTCTTGTATAACATTTTTAGATTTCCAATTACAATATACGTGGAAACTGCTTAGAACTCATTTAAAATCAAATTGATGTTTGCTTTCTTCATCTAGTCTTAAACTGAAATGTAAACTTTCTTCAAAGAAAGCAAGTCTGTTTATGGAACTTTATTAGGTAATCACTCTTTCTCTGCCAATGTAAATAAATAAATAAAAGAAATGTTCTCCTACGCTTCTCTATTTCCAGTTTCCAGTAGAAGAACTTTTATATAGGTTGAGCGAATAATAGCAATATACCTGAATACAAGTTTTTTGCACATTTTTTAAATGGAACGTCTTGAGTGACTGAGACTGATAGTAGTTTACGTGGAAAAGAGCAAACTGTTACACACTGCCTTATTTTGCACAAAGAGTGTTGGAGGATGAGAAACGAACAGGAAGAATTGATCCAACGATTCATCTTCTTGTCTGTTTGATCCTTTTCTAGTAGCTCGTAATGTGGAGGAGCACTTAACAATTAGTTTCGATGATGAATGGGAACGGGGAATCTAAAGAGGATTATTTCCACGTTGTTAGTACAGCTTGTACACCCGCACAGGTACTTTTCCAGTCACAGTAGAATCCTTTTAAGCTAAAGGCTGTCAAAATAAGCATAACCGAGTAAACTTTCAAAACTGTAGCCAAAATCATTTGGAGTTGAGGTGAGTGCGTATATTATAGTCCTGCCCTACTAATCAACAGAAAGTGACTCGTTCGTAAAACATAAAAAGAATAAAAAAGCATTGATGTTGCATTCAATAACGCACGCACGCACACGCTAACTAATAAAAATTTCTCGTCTCTCTTTGATGATTTCAATGAAGTTTCTCTTAGCGAATCAATAATAAAGGAGCCTCTCTGTGCATTTCAGCTATACAAATTAATTTCCGCCAAATGCGTCATAATTTTCCGCAGTTGTACTGTATTCGTTCTTTGTATACCCGGAAAAGATAAAGAAGAGTAATAAGGAGGTGAATCCCACATAGAAATGAATTGCACTATTCCCTATATGTCTTTGAGCATCTCGTACTAATAATAACTACCTACTGCTTTTGACGGGACAATGTAATATTAAAATGTTATTACTATTACTATCTACTGCTTTTACGGAGGGATAAGCTAAAGGAATATAGTAGTAGGTCACTCAAGCTTGGACATGAAATTAATTTCACTGGGTGAGTTAAAAGAGAACAACTCGAATGTGTAATGAACTGAAGAACTGTATGTGACCAGTCCAAGCTGCCTTGTTTGTTCCTTTCAAGTCTCTTAGGTACATATATTAATTATATTAATAATTACGCTGTACTTTCTGCTGTGATATAAACGCAGTTTGGAGTCATTAGTCATTATTGCTTCCTATAATTATCGCTATTAGTATAGAACAGGATTTTATCAGTAGTACCATTAATAGTATGTATTTTTCATGAGTGCAAAAATAACTTATAATATTCACACATGAAATTTCGGTTAATTATAAGCAATTGGATAGGTACAAATATAAATGTATTACAGATAATAAAAATTGAATGTATGAATAAAAATTAAATTTACACTCAGACCTTGCGTAATATAGTAATATTCTATATAGAGGTTGCATAATTTCGTTTTTTAAACAGAAGGTTTAGTTTTTTGGCCACTCTTCATCTGCTGTGTACAGAATTATAAAATAAGCCACCAAGATTCAGGGTATCTGAATACACGAATAGTATATTATAGTATTCAGGAATAACCGGAATGATTTGTACCTGCCTAAATAGATTGTAATAAAAATTGCTTGATCAAGAAAAATGTAAGTGTCAATTAGCCAACTAAGAATTTTCAAATTGAACAGTAAGTAAGAAGCAATAAAGCTATCAACATGCAAATTCTGTAATTAAAGTAGAATTGATAGTGGAGGAAACTGCAATGTAATTATGTGTATGATTCATCCACTTGGTAGTAGGTAAACACTGTATACCTGTATGACATCAGTATGTGTTTAAGTTGGTTTAAATTAATGGTAGCTTTTATTTGGCAAATGATGTTGATAAAAGTTTAAGCAAGTCAAGCAGTTCATTGGTAGTAGGTAAACACTGTATACCTGTATGACATCAGTATGTGTTTAAGTTGGTTTAAATTAATGGTAGCTTTTATTTGGCAAATGATGTTGATAAAAGTTTCAGCAAGTCAAGCAGTTCTGTTATGACATAATAAAAAGAAAGCGTCTACCTCTACTCAATGCAATGGTAAAATGAATTTCACAAAAGCAAAACTCAGTGGGGGACCAAAGCCTGGGGGAAGTTCCTTCACGAAAGAATGAATTCATAAATACTCAATTGCAAATAACTGTGTGTCTTTTATTGCACAAAAGCAAAACTCAGTGGGGGACCAAAGCCTGGGGGAAGTTCCTTCACGAAAGAATGAATTCATAAATACTCAATTGCAAATAACTGTGTGTCTTTTGTGTGTGTAGTGTATGCGTGTGCTCGTAAAAGAGCAAATAGTGAATACACATTTCAATAATGACTGTGTACTGCGATACCTACTCCATTCAAACTCAAATTCAAACTCATTATTAAACTTAATGCTTACGACTAGCGACTGTACCTATCTATATGGACATGCAATTAGAGCACCCAAGTCCATCCCAGTGACCAAAGAGAATCCCCCATCAGTGGCATATTGCATCACAGCATCGTACCTGCACCTTTACTGTCGTTTTTTACACATGCACCCTACCTACACATTTTCCATACCTTTTGCTACATTGCAGAATTACATCACTCCTTTAAATAGCTATTGCGACGTAAATATTATAGCTGTGGCTATTTATTGAATAATTATTGCCAACTTTTATTAAAGAAGCAGTTCACAAGTAGAAATTTGTTAGTGTAAGCTTATATTTAGCTTTTTATCCTTAGAGATTCAGTAAATAACTAAGACTTGCTTTTTCTTTCTGGGTACGTATCTACTCTAGTCCTAAGAAAGAATACTAACTAACAAGAATAAAAACTACTCGAACTCTAGAAGTGAATCGAGGAAATGAAAAACCTTTTCTCAGCCAATATCGGTTGAAATAAAGTTTTCTGTGTTGAATTGCACGGATGTAAATTGAAGTTGACTACTTCCACTGAGAATACTACATCAAAATGAAATCAAACTGCATACAAAGCACATTAGGAGCGTTACGTCCTCCTGAGTTCAACTTATAAATAAATACTTGCGTTTTCCAGTTAATGTAATTCTGGTCTATCTGTATTACCGTGCAACACACACATATACCACTTAACTACCTGTATGTGCATTTCTGTCTCATATATATATGTCTATATGTATATCTCGTTCTCTCTGTCTATTTTTCCCTATGTTTGTTTTCACTGTACTAAAAGTGTTCTCCGCCAACTCTGTGTGTGTGTCTAACAGTTCACTCAACGTAATTTATTATTTAGTTTTTCTCGGTAACCGAAGGGTATGTGTTTTATGTAGTGCTTTGTGTATTTTAGGCGAAACGAAACTGAAAACCCACTTAGACTTTGTTAGTGACTGATAGACTGACTATACAACTAGACAGACACATAGAAAAAACTTTTCCATTCTACACAAACATACCTTACATACATTCGCGTATACATATAGTAGCTTTTATAGGGCTTGCTGTCTATTTTTGCGTTGTTGGGTGTGTGTAATAGTAATACGTATTTGTGAATGTGTGCGTTTAAAAGGCTCGTTCCTACTCACGTGTCGCATCCCAGGGAAAAGAAAGGCATAAAACCTTGAAAAGTGTCTGGGGCTGTGGAAATATAAAAGATATAAAAATGAGGGGCTGAATTCTTCGAGCAACAAGGAATTTCCAACTCTCTTGAACTTGCAGTGGTAGGAGCTGTAGGAGAGGATGAATGAAGTGAAAGAAAATTATGCTGGAACAACCTCCAGTCAAATAGCAGTCAGGGAAAGTTTCAAAAGACATACCATAACTAAACTATTGCACAGGACACGGCTACGCGTAGTACTATCGTAGCTACGATAGTAATAATAACTTTGCACAGAAAATTTTCAGACACATTCCTACATTATACATATGCCTAAGCAATATAAGACATGACATACCATAATATGCATTACAGATGAACTTATATGCAAATTATATGCAAAAAGCAATAATGCTTAAAAATGGATGCATTACACTTTGTAGTGGTACTGATATGGATCAAGGAAGTAATAATGAAATAATATTACGTGTACAATATTGCATATTACTCGTCGGGACAGATTTCGAAAGCTGTATACGTACTATTAGTAATGTGCTATTTGAAGTAAGAAGAAATTACGTTTACCTTCGTACTTACCAAGGATGAAAAAAACGGGATATTTTAAGACAGATGTACATTGTAGGGATGGGGAGTCACCTCGTATGTAGTACATTCTCCTTTTGCATTAGGATTTTCAAAGTTAAGCATCTAAGCTCCCCCCGCTTCAACTTTTACGGGACACACAGGGAAAAGTGTATAATATACTACCCCGACGTATATCTACCCCTATATGCATATATCCCTGCGTAACCTATATAAGGAAAGTAAGTACAAGGTTAAGGGAAGTAAATCCTAATGGGTCTTTTTCAGATGATGCCAAGTAATGGAAATGGAAGTTGAGGTACAAATACTCTACACCACCACCATTCGTCCCACAACACTAACACAGGGCATTAGGAATTAGGCAGGAGTCGGTCTTATATATATAGGTAGTACCAGAAGATATTTATCTATCTTTGTGTGTGTGTAGTGTGTGCTAAGCAATAATGCAAAGCTTACTGTACAAACCTCAAGCCATATTGTAGCAGCTATTCACTGAACAAACGCAGTGTAGTATTATTAGTATTTACTACATTCACTGCTCCTTTTTGCCTCGCCGTGTACAAATATACGACTGCCACAGCTTCCCTTCATCTCATTTCTTCCAAAACTACCTCTCTCTAGTGTCTCCAGTATACAGTATACACCTTAGAGAAAGAAAATACTACACAGTCAAAGCCAACTTGAAGAAATATGTGTATATAGATATATATGATGATTACATGTCTATATATAGAGGAAATGAGGAAAGAGCAGGAGGTTGATAAGGATGATATATAAATTGGAGAGAAGGGAAAGTAGTTTGACATAAGATAATATTAGGGATGTGTGTGGAATGACTTTTACTGAAAGCGAGTGAGTGAGGTTTTAGCGGATATATAAAAAGAAGAGAAAGTGGGAGTGTATGCAGTCAACTTCCATTTCCATCCCTTTCCTCAATGTTTTCATCTGCTGTCTCACCCCAAGTCAAAGGAAAAACTCGCCACATTAAATCTTCTCTCGCTCTGCCATTCTTCCTCAGGATACTTATTCCTTCCAAGTCATATAAATAAATAGAACACAGCAAAACTCAAATAGAAATTGTTTGTCAACCTTTATACTTCTGTAATAAAATACGTGAATGGTACTGGCAGCACTATGGGTTCATTATACAACTACATAAGCTTTGTAGTTTGTAAGTAATGAATGTAAGCTACATTTCTATTTATTATCTACTTTTATTATACACGGAGGTAGGTATGTTATATCCTTGTACAGTTACATAATAATAAATACAGTATAGTAGTATAGTAGGACAGTACTTATGAGGTATGTAGTGGGGTGGAATGAAGATTACTATAATGACATGCTATTACTTACGTGAATGTGAATACTATATAATAAGTTCGAGAGAAACGGAAAAATAAATGAAGAACGATTTCATGTTCATCAAAGTTCTATTCCGCCTCATTGTTGTAAGTAATTGATAATGTTGTTCTTTAGAATTTCCGTTTACAAACAAACAAAGGGCAGAAAATAGACGGAAATGACATAGTGGCTTTTTTAGAATCTTTTTCTTAATTTGTTCGTGTGAAAATATAATATGGATTTTTATACATTTTTGACGAGTCAAGCTTTGTAGGTACTCATACTCCCGAGATTATTAAACTTTTGACAACACGTAATTTACTTTGAAACGAATTTAGAAATTGCTATGAAATAAATTTATCTTTAGGTACCTGACCATGCATGATTAAAATCAAGTTTTGGGCAAAGCAACTGCCAACTCCTATCGAAACAGAAACAATGCAATAATTTATTCCCACCTTGTATGTAGTAACTGCAATGTAACTGAATTTCCGTCTCTATACTTACTTTGCCATTATTCTGATTGCCTCATCATCATTGTACGCGTTAATGCTGGCAATAAACTTGATAATGCTGCATACGTCCGTCTTACTTAGTCAGTACTTCCTCCAAACTGTTTACTTTCTAAGAATTTTCAGAATTTGCAAATGCAAGCTGACAAGAAAGGATTTTCGTGGAATTAGAATTTAATATTTTATGCACTTTACTTATGAACTCTGTAATTCGGAATAGTGAGAGAGCATTACTTGTTGTTTTGCGTAGAAGCTTTTAAAGTTTAACGTGAGGAAAAAGCTCCAAGGCATATTATAGTGAAAAATGCATCAACTCTGTGTTTTAGGGTTTAAAAGGTATAAATTCTCTACCAATAATGTTAACGGATGCTTTTACAGTTTTTTTCTTTTTGCTGATCTGATCACACATGCGAACTGTTCTTATTTCCTGTATTGTATTTCCATTGGTATTACATTATTGTATTTCTTCTGGGTAAATAGCGATGTGAAGATGCCGTGTGTTACGTAAGGTTGGTTCATGGTGGTTCATTTTACAATAGATGTTGAGACACCTATAAAGTAAAGGTAAATTTACACTACGTTCCACGATGTTGTTTTTGAATCGGGGAAGGAGAAAACAAAATACCTTTTAGTTTGTTATTGTGAAGTGGGAAATTTTCTCGGTGGTAGTTTCATTGTTACTAGAATTGTTATCTCACCGAAGCAAAGAAAGGCTATGGTTGAAGCTGAGTGAGTGAGTGCATGAGAATCCTAGTAGTGGTTATAGTTGTAGTAGTATTATAAAGCGGTGGGATAGAATGCTGCTGCAAGTATCAAATTTTCCGGGTGGGTTGTTTTGCTTGGTATAAGAAGGAGCAAGTGCGAGTGACATATTCTAGTGCTTTCCCGTAGATTTGCCGGGTGGATCGTGATGGATGTATTTTCGCATGGTGGAACTTGAATTATCATATAATATATACACACTACATTGCAATCCCCCGTTTCTGTATTATGTAGCACCGAAAACTGAAAACCTATTCTCATCTCATCCTCCAGCTTTCACTTGTCTCTTTCCCTAAAACTCAAATTCAAACTTCCCAAGAACGAAGAACCATCCAGAAAACGCATTCCTTATTAAATTGTTTTCCGACCAACAATCTCTCTTCACAAGCGTCAACAGCGTTCCGCTGCTTCCTCCTCAAACTATGCAATCTATAGTCATCATCTTTTCGCACAAGCCTCATGACAAAATGACACCAGATTATATTATTCGTGAAATACATTCATTCGTAGTGCATACTGTGCTCTGTCTAAAGTATAGAGCTTTGTCAGAAATATTTATATAATATGTAGGTACTACATACTCGCAGTCGGGGAAATTCATAACTTTAAATATAAAAGCAATGTAAACTAAATGTTATAATCTCATTTATAAATTGCTGCATACAAATTACAAAACACACTTACTACTTACACGACACGTCCATAATAGTAGATAGTCGTCTTTGATCAAAACTCATCTGTGGGTAATATGAAATTAATATTCTAATTCTATTATATAAAGAAATGAACGATGTATCCATTATAACAACTAACAATTTCATATGTAGACTAACTCACTAACAAAAATAATTTACGACACAACTAATTCTATAAGTAGAGAATGTTGTGCATAATATATTTTATAGATATGTATAGATAACTCTATGAATAGAATGCGGTTATTAACATGTATTTATTTGCTGTATTCGTAATGCCAATGAACGAATGAGTAATTTTAGCCTCTTGATTTGTGTTATGACTCTATAATAATAAACGTTGTATAAACAACTTGTTAAGCTTGCGCTGATATATATATGTATAGATACAGTACATACTAATAATAGTAAATATACTTATTATTAGCACAATGCATAGCTTATATAAGCAATCGATTAATTGTACTTATTAGTTGTAGCTTCCGTGTATTAGCTTTAATAAGGCGCAATATACATTATATTGTAGTAGATGAATGACGTTTGTTTTGCAATGACATCAAGAAGCCTGACTTGCGAAATCTATCTTTTGTATATACTTACATATTTAAATTGACATGCCTGAGCACATATTGAACTATCAGAATTACAATTTGTATATAGGCAGTATAATATAAATACAGCTATACATTATATATCTATCTGTTTCAACACACAAGCGACAAGAGAAGGTATTAGGGACAACGTTACGTCAAACAATGAAACTGTACACTAGTAAAGCTAAACAAGACAGCAGAGAGAGAAGATGAGAGAGATAGTTTCAGTTTTGCTAGCAAAATTCTACAACGATTTCGCATTTATATTCTCTTGTTGAATTTCTGATTTCCATTAGATAAATTCATTTGCTGTGAATTTGCACATTGGAGGATTAAAATTACGAGTGAAGCGGAAAAGCTAGTTCAGAAGATGAAGTAATACAATCTATACAGTTACCTAATACTACTGCTATTACATATCAGTCCTCGTTAGTTCATCATCAGCATCATCATTTCTATTTTCTGTACATTCATTAAAACTGTTATTGGTATTATATCTGTCTCTTAGGCTGTAATGTAAATTACACAAGTTCTTGATGGGAAAGATATGTTTTACTACTTGTGCTATGTAATGAATACGTATGGAGAGGCTGTTGTTGTGGAGAATCATGCCATATGCCAAAAGTGTACTCAACGTCTATCTGCGTGTCATGTCATGAAGGCGATGACTACCCTCGAGTCGAATGAATAAGGAAAGTAGCACATTGTCAGTAGAACCATGTTGAACGCAAGGACAATAGAAATATTATGACAGAGAATGCAATCACGATCACTAAAATTAATCTAACGAATAATCCACTCAACAACGTACCCGGGCACGAGCTGGTCTCGTTCTGACTCGTTATTTCCTACATACACCCAAAATTACTCCAAATACAAATTAATTAACTTGTCTGGAGAAAAATAATGAACGATTCACGTGTGTTATTGTATATCGCCTCATTTATTATTGCTGTATATCAAATTGCAACTAACAATAAGAGAAGGACAACACGCAACGTGCAGCTTTTCATGTCAGTAGTTTTAGCTTTACAGTAGAACAATTTTAGTTACTTTTTTCCTCCCACTGTGAATACTCCCTCTTATAAAGAATTTCCGGCAGTTTCATCACAAGAGAAATTCATCGAAAGCTTCTACTAAAAATTTTCGATGAAATGTCCTAATGACTAAAATCGAAATTGTAATTCATCTTTTTAATGAACGAATGGGGAAAACTTCAATTTTTAAAGCTTCATAATTTTTACATTTCTGAATTGTTGAATGATTGAATGTACCTGTAAGTGTAAGCAGTAGATGAATTCATTTACATTACATGGAAATAATTTTCCTGGAAACAAATATACGTATAGTCTTTTTATAAATGATTTATACGAGGAATTTCTGTTGTGAAAATTTCCTTCCGGTGAAAAATCGCTGTTCGTAGATAAAATTCGTGGATTTCACATGACTACTTGCGTTGGTTGTCTTTGCTTTTCATTTCTACGGCACATAATTGTCTGGCGTCTGTTTGTGAAGTGCTATGTACTATGTGCCGTCGTATGCACACGTCAGAAAAGCGGACGACGTGTGTGTGTGTCCTGTCTTGGTTCTGCAGACTTTTAAAGCATTTCATCCTTCTGGCTTTATTTCGTGTCTCTCTCTCTCTATCTCTCTCTTCACTGTTCTTTCCTTCTGTCCGTAAAAATTGCACTCGGTATGACTTCGAAGGAATTTCCATTGAAAAGTGTGTGTATATAGAATGCAATACAAAGGGTTAGTTCAACAGGAGATACATAGCAACTGTCATGTCAAGAAAAATCAACTTATCATTATGTAGAATTTAGAACGCCCAGCAAATAGAAGGTAAAAGGTAGGCACTCTCGAAATCATCCCGGGAGACTGATGAAAAACCACAGCTTTACAACTTTCGTGCGTTTGTCAGAGATGTACTGTACAAAACTGAGAAATGTAAGGACACGTTTATAATGTTCTGCACAGAGATACTCTATCTGTACTATGTACCTGTTCAGAGTGAGGAGGAATAGTGGTAAATCTTTTCTCAGATAATCTTCTTTCTCACATACAGCAAGATTTTTCACTTTATACTTCATCCTCTTCATCCTTTCGTTTTGTAAAAGTTGGCTTTCTTTTCTCCAGTCAGCAAAATTACTTTTACTTGTGAATAGACATTTAGATTATTTTTTTTACTAACGGAGCATTTTCTTTCAGTCATGTCATAAGTAGCACAAAAGTGACAATAGCTTTAGAAAATCGCATGTTTTTGCCATAAGTTGTCAGAGTTTCAATAATACGCTTTTTGTTTGCTTTCGGTTTGTGAAGTGCTTTATTGTGAACGTTATTACTGGACTTATTGTTTGAAACGAATCACGTGTAGTGCAATGCGTTGCAGAAAGTTTTAATGACTTTATTTCTCATTGTATTCGCTCATAATAAGAGAAAACGATGAAATTCATACGAAGGAAACTTTAGCTGTAGCTATGTTTAGTAAAAGGTAAAGATATATATAATCCTGAATTAATAATATCCGTTTACTTTGTAGATAAAGTAAATGATAAAGTAACTCTTGCTTCTTCGTCCTTTCTCGTACAAAGACTGTGTAAGAAGATTGAGAACAAGGTCAACGTGTACATCCAACTAGTATATCTGTAGCAGTACGAAACCCCTGTGAAATCATTTCTGGGGCTTTACTAGATAGATACGATATACGCCAGAATTTATATGAAGTTTAAAGATGGGTTCTTTCTTACTGTTTGTATAGTATTCTATTTTATTACTGCATGAAATAGAAAATCTTTTACTTATAGAAGAAAGTTAAAAGTTACAGTCCACCACATAATGCTAAAGTATTTAAGAAACCTCAATTTTATTCAAGAACTCATTTTCCTTCGAGAACGCTTCTTCTTCCTCTTAATTCTCGCTTTTACTATATCCTACGTTTACATATATATTATTTATATATGCTCCTTCTTTTAATTTAAACAAGTTTTCGCCTAACTATATAATATATGGTTGTGTTTGCAGTAAGTATGTGTGTAGCTAAAAAGGAAATTAATTTTTTATCCTACAGGATGAAGGATGGAAACTAAACCGAACACATTACTACCAAGAAGGTTGGTTAGCCACAGGAAATGTCCGGGGTATTCTCGGAGTCACATTTACAACGTCCCATTGGAAAAAGAACACGTCCGAAGCGCCACACAGGACCAACTATAATCTACGTGGCCATCGTGCTCAAGTAAGTCAACCATCCCCTCAAAATCTTTTATCTCACATGGAACATTATGTCTTCTAAAGGTGAAATGTCACGCAAAGTCAAAAAAATTATTTTCCACATTTCATTTTCATCCTCGTTATTGAAATGAAAAAACTTTTTTTACATCGTTTCACTTTTCATATTATCTCATCATATTACAAGCTACTCTGTATATCTGTATATTTCTATATATGCACACAATTAAGTCCCACAGGCCTATACCAAAGTAATATTACGTAGAATTACACAGTCTGCTTCTCCCAAGAGATCTTTTATGAATCCTGCATAATAATAATAATACTCTGCCAGCGCAATTCATACACGCATATAATATCACACTATGTGCACCAATTTCCACCAAGCGTAAACCGAAACCTAAGAAAGTATAAGAATTCTAAGGAACAATCTAAATTTTAACTTTATCGATTCTAAGTACAAGTGTCGTCTACGGAGGAGACATACAATATATGCTAATTGAAATACATGGAATTTAACTACCATTCATTTGCCATACTCACAGTAAAGTAGAAAACTGGCATCTATACAATTACGTATCACAAAGTTCCGTTTTTCTCGGTTGTCCTTGAGCGAAAAGTAGATTCAAGCGAAAGCTCATAAGTGCAGTTGAGTGAAAGCACTCAAGCCTTAACAATAATTGTTCTAGCTCCTCGTACTTTTACCAGTAGATGAGAAAATATTGCATGTGCATAGAAATACATTCACTACTGTACATAGCACATGTTAGCACACTTATTCAGAATCTAAATGTATTGAACATTTCCTAGACCATATTGATTACACCATTTGACATGAGACAATTTGCAAACTACCTAATGCATTATAAAGGAGATAAATCCATCGGAAAAAACATTTCTGCCGATTTACCTTCTTTGCAATTTTCACTTTTCAGTGTGGTCCCTGTGGCTTCAAGGCCTTAAAAATGGAATGTGGGTTTAAATTCAAAATGAATTTTTTGACATTAGCAATGTTAACAAATCATTGTGTGTTAAAATTAGTATTAGCATTTCTTTTTAGAACGACCACCAAATCTATATAAAACATTTTCTATGATTTGTTATTACCGTATTCACAACGATTGAGTGGTTCCCGAATTATCCCATGTCAAATTGTGAGCATAATCAATACGGTCTGATTATCCATACGGACACTAACAGATACCTATACACATACATGCTTAGTAACAATATTAAAATCTTGGGAGCGGAAGAAAACTGAGAATCTTCTATAATAAATGGCTGTCTACTTTGTATACATGTATACTCCAATCCTTATATACAGCGATGCTTATGTAGTAGAAGAGAAATATATACTTCACATAATGTAAACTGTCTAAACGGAATCTGTAAGATAGTACACACATCGAGTAGAGAGAGTAGAGGAATCTGACTGTTGCAAGTCAAGTGAAGAAAGATACTTCTAGTCTAGTAGAAGATGAGTCTAAGCAAAGCTTAACTCTCAAGTGATTTAACTTTGCATATACAAATAGCTTAAGCCCAGCACAGCAGTGAACAACGCATAACACGATAAGGAAGAGTAGCGTGAACGAGATACAGCGTTACTTTATATAAAGAAATAATATACACAACACATACATACTACATACTCGAGTAGTAGAAGGTAAAAAGCAAAGCAAAAGGCTTGATAATATATTAGCATTATGGAATCATGAATTGAACGAGCTCTCTCAACCCGTCCGCGTCCTGGTCCTGGTAGTCCTCAAGGAAAAAATATATAGTAAACTAACCAAGAGGCTTATCTCTTATCTGAACTGTATCTATTTTCTAGCAGGACATATTATATACTTACCCCGTATATATATACAGTCGTGCGGATACGGTAGTAGTAGTTGTACAAAGTACAACACTACAAGACCCGAGTACCACTTCACTTGAGCGCTTGGACGTTTATTTATATTTTGTATTAAGGATAGAAGGCAGAGAGAGAGAGAAAGTGGAGGCGATAGAAGTACTTGCATTATTTCGGTCGGATCTTGTTTAGGTTACGTTACTTTCCTTTCCTTTTTGGTACGGTTCAG
Source organism: Pogonognathellus flavescens (assembly GCA_019776165.1). Taxonomy (NCBI): domain Eukaryota; kingdom Metazoa; phylum Arthropoda; class Collembola; order Entomobryomorpha; family Tomoceridae; genus Pogonognathellus; species Pogonognathellus flavescens. The sequence continues at coordinate 58,096 of JABASD010000508.1, forward strand.
TTATTGCGGTCTCATTCTACATTAATGCATATAATTCACGTGGGGTAAATGCTACTACTACTACTACTACAGATTGCAACTATGTACCTTACTTTCTTCACAGTGTTTGTGGTACTGCATGCTGTTTAGGTTGTGCTAGTGAGACTGCGAGGAAATAAGACAGATTCTATGGTGTACTTTCCCTTTCAAGCAAAAATCAAGGAGGAAATCAAAGAAGGTTACCATTAACCCTTGCAAAAAATCCTAAAAGCATTCACACATTTTTTATTCTCTTTATATGCCAAGCTACCATAACATGGATTTTGGACAAAATCCTCTGCACACACACACACCACAACACAAATTCAATTGCACAGCAAAATACATTGATTTTCCTCAAAATGGTACTTAGTTAATGTGGTTTACGTACAATACTTTGGGCTTTTTAATGTACAGGGCTCAAACGAATACAACTCCTACTAAGTGTAACGTTACTTACTATCCTCAAATAGAAAACTAACCCTTATTTGTAGAATGTATAGAAACATGATCTGTGTAATATAGTAATAGAAATAAATAATTTGTCAAATATAAATATGCATCATGACACAAAAATGCAGCATAAAACTCAGATCAGAAATGATTGTAAGACCTAACTAATTTTGAAATGCAATTTTCAAAATTTTCAAAGAAATTTAATGGAAACTGATAATTTTAGCTTCCCCAGATACGCCCAGCTTGAAAAGTGGCCGCCTTTCCACTACATTTGCTGATGTATATTACAATCATATTCGAAGTTAATAATTTGAGTTGGTGTGATGTGGGCATGAGTTGAAAACGGTTTGCAAAAATGCAAGTTAACTACCGAATCGAGAAAAGCAAGTTTTTGTTCATGCAAATGAGATCGGTAGTTAATTTTTAATTCAATAAAACATTCAAACTTAAACATGCAACGTTTCCCATATATCTGGGAGGAAATGAATTTTTCCTATAATTTGTTTGTATAACCTTTTTCCTGAATCAAATGCATGACATGCCAAATCTGGCGAAGCTATACTTTTTTAACCAAAAGTTAAAAAACTGAAAGAATGACAAGTTGCATACAGGGCTCCCTGTATTTCTCTCCATTAAAAATCCATGAATTTTGTATACAGAGTAAGTAAGCTTATAAAATGTGACTTTTGTCCCTGACTGTAGCATAATATTTAGTAGCTCTCTTCCATCCTTCTATGTATATGGAAATGTAATTCCTTGGAGAGATGCCTTGCATTTAATAGGAACACAGGCACATAGCCTTTATGTACATTGTATTTACTGAATCAGGGGAATTCTACCCTGTGTGTGTTGTGAATGTCCGGTATTGTGCACAAATGCATGTATTATACAAAGATGCACAAAGTGGTGCTTGTTCTACAATCCACTCAATACCGGCTGAACACAACAGCAAGCTGAATAGTCCACACTTAACTTGCATTTATATGGAGTACTTTCAACTCCAGGGCTATTCTGAAGCTTTGTGAGATGGTACTTATTGTTAGTTGTCGTTTGATTTCAGCCGTGTATACATCCTTGTAGTGTAAGAGGATCGGATGTAGACTGCAATAATGCAAAGCTTTAGCAAGTAATGTCTTCAAAGCATCACATCTCATTACGACTCATGTCTCTTCTCTCCAATAATGCTAATGAGCAAAGTTCACGTTACTCCGATTACTCTCGGCTATAACCCACTTCCAAAACTTTATTACTTTCTACCTGATCCTTTCCACTCGTATTACTCCTATATACATTTCTATACGAACTGCGTCTATGTAGGCACTTCTCTGTGTCGTGTCAACGAGGTATGATACTTCATTACGGTGTGGTCCGTCTCTTGTACAAATATTTACTTAAGGACTGTTTCCAACATCCTATGTAATCTTGCACTACGGAAATTGTTTAAATTATAATTTTTCACGTACACATTCAAAAAAGGCACCTATATAGGCAAATACTCTTCTAAGACTAATTTATTTGGGTTTGTATAAGGAAAAATAAAGGTTTGCATTTTGTATATTGAAATATATACTTAGGGTAAGTTTAGTTATTATGATGCGTGTTTGTAAGTAGCAAATGACATTTTTAGGTATAGAAACTTATTTAATGTGTGTGTGTCGTTCTGTCGGAGAGGATATTTCTTGAAGGAAATAATCAGTAATGGGAGTAAGCCCTGTGGGGATTTACGGAGATTGTTCCTGGAAATCCATTGTGTGGAGTGAAACGGCCAGCTCAAAAGGAGCATTAAAAGTTCCACATGTATAATGCTTGATTTGGAATTTTAACGAGATTTCATGTAATGCAATGTGATGTTTGTTAAAAGAGTTCTCATTTCCTTTTTCTTTTCACTCGCGTTTACTTCGTTGCGTCAACCCATCCCATCGCAGTTGAAGAAACTGGCGAGAATCGATAAGCCAACAAAACGAGAGCATTTTCTGTTCCATTATTATTACTCCACCGCAAACGCATTAGTACATACGATTCGTACTTGTCTGTTCCATTCAATTCTCCTACTCCGCAAAGAGAATAGCTTAGAGAGAAAACTTTTTATAAAGATAAAAGTCTCCACATTTTTTTGTCTTTTGATTCTCATGTTTATTTTGACATTTATGTATAACTCTGTCTTACCAATAGGACCAGCCCACTCACTCTATAAATATATCACACATACCCTATAGGTAATACCACCATCGTCTATACTAATACCATTGTAATACGTATAAGTAATCTAGTACCTATACAAAATGAGAAAATCACTGTGAAAGAAAAGTACCATTATCTGTCTCTTTCTCTTATCTGGCTTTAAGGCAGGCGACTTTCGCTCTCTATCCCTTTTTCTCACACACCCACCCGTTAAAAAAGCTTAAGATTCTCAAAAATGACGCAAGTCTATAGCTGACCTAATTTTGAGTTCTTTCTTCAGAATTTTTCAAAATAAATCCCTTTCTCTTCGAAACGGAACTGAAAAGGATTTTATTTCTCACTCACTTTCTCACATATAATACAAATATAGGCACATAGATATATATACCGCATATGTATATTCAAATGTAATAATTCTTGCAAATCGCACACTGTGGATTATTTCTAAGCTTGTAGTAACCCTCAGAAGTATATTTTAGAATTCTTATTCTTACCAAGTTGACGATGTGTCTTCAGCATAAGCAAAATAACTACTAAATCTTAGTGTCCCAGTTGTAAGTGGCTAAAGTAGTGGGTATTATACACGTATGGATGCATCTGGCCCTTCTTAGCTAACCAATATTAATATAGTAGTGAGTGAGGGAGTTAAGGTTCCCGTTAATTCACGATGATCGTTAAGATAGCGGAGAAAGAGAAGCTTTAGATTTATGGGGCGTTAAGTTGCCTTTAACATTTTCCATTCACTCTCTGTATTCCACCACTACAGTAATGTACGTACTGGTTTGTTCACTCTAGATAGAAGTATTCGTATATTATATTCTCTCAGTATGAGTCAAGAAACTTTTCCCTGAAAAAGTAGCAGTAGCAGCAGCAGGGATGGTGCTGTCTGTGGAAAGTCAAGTACATACATGGAAAGATACTATAGAATTATATGTACATATAGAGAGGAGTACAGTATTATAGAAGGAGCATGAGCTTACTAGCTCAATGTGAATATTATGAGGGAGGTAAGTACCATGAAGCCTCAGTTAATAGTTTGCTTGCACTGAGATTCACTAAAGTTAGCAAGAGATAGTCAAAGAGGAGTGAACCCAATTCCGCTCTCAGTTCTCACGATAAGCTTTAAAACTATCTCCGCTCTCTTTCTCTCTTATTAAGACTCCTATAGTATAACAATACACGTTAAAAATAAGCCACGCTACTTTTACAAGTTCGAAATCGTAATACACACACAACGAGCACTAAAAGTTGTTCCAGCAAGATCACAGAAAATCCTATTGCACAATATCCCTTATAGGAAAAAAAATTAGTATATGAAAAACATGTAGGGACTATGTACCTATAGGTTTGTATAGGGTAAAAAGTACGAAACGTATTTGTGATATACGAGCGGAAGTGAAAGAATGAAATTTTTCTCTGTATGATTTAAGCTTGTGCACATTGGAATCATCGGACAGGATGAGATTTAAACTAGAACTAGTAAAAAGCTGTTGATTTCGCGTTGAATCTCCGTAAGCTTGCATTATAGTATTATACGAAATCCTTTATTAGTAGTTGCTAGCAGGAACTTTTCTTCTCTGTTGACGTTTTCTACTATATGCTAAGTCATACTACGGAGTATTATTCAATCCCACAGAAACGGAATCTTGGTGCATGCTTTCTGAGTATTTTCTGTTATTTTATCCCAGAGGACTTTTCTGGTAAAGTAGAAGCTTCTTTAATAAAACGTTAAGCTGAAGGAGAAAGAGAGAGTCTGCGGTTTGTGGTTAGAAAGCTATTAGACACTCATTCAAAATATTGCACTAGTAGTATGATCTTACGGATGTGTGTGTGTCGATAGCTATTTTAGTTTAGTGTTCCTTCTCCTTGCAATAATACCACAGGGATGATGGTTGCAAATTGCAATCCTAATCCAAGACACGTGTCAATGCCAGACTGAGGAAATAGAGATGGGTCTTATTGATAGAATCATCATTAGGGATGATTTTCCATATAAATGCACCCTAAACCCATTCAATATGCAGTTAGCACATTTCCCTGCAACATTTTACTTCCTCCGTGTGTTTCACAATAGACATTTCCATGCAGCAGCTAAAGAATGATAAATTCTCACTCCTTTTCGACTTCAATTATACGCAAGTGTGAACAGTCGAGTGCTATGTACCATGGAAAAGAGAAAGAGACTAGGAAGGGTGAATGCCTGGTTTTTGGTGCTTCCATATGCGAGCAAAGAAGTTTCTGATGTTTTGACACGTAGTGTACAGCGTGATGTGATGTGAGTGAGGAATAAGAGTCAAGTGAGTGGTTTATAGGAAAATATTCCTAAAGCTAACCTTCACATGCATTTACGTATAAAGTTCTACTGTTAATGTCTATCTCACCCTCCATTATTGCTCTCAGGCTGCAGAAACACTTCCTACGTTCCGATATACTGTAATTTTTGTTTGCAAGGGTTAGCAAAAGGGTAAAGTAGTATTTGTATGCGCCTGATGAAATACTTCTACGGAAAAGTCATACCTACTTATTTAGTACATGTATAGCCTCAGTCTCTCTGGCTCTGGCATATTGGCCATTTCTTTTCTACTACTACTAAAATATGTGAGCTACTACTAAGGCTTCCACTTCACATACATACATACAGACACATACGCATGCAAGTCTGAAAAGTCGAATTCTGTTGAAACATTTCTTATCTCAGCTAACTCAATTCTGACTGACTGACTCCGAGTATAAAAGCTTCTTCGTCTTTTCTGTTGAATCAACTGACTTGGAATGGAATCGACAGAGATCGATGAAGATGAGTTGGCAAAGAGAAAGAAAGAATCAATTGTGCACATTAGTACACTCAGGCATATTATTATTCTGGTCACTGCACAAATTGTTTTAAATAAAATTTGCATATACAATTCTCACAATGCATTTATCATCATTATAATTCACAGTAATTCAAACGGTGCGTCAATTTTTAGTCGAAGTTCTTCTGAGTGCCTCATAAATAAATTATGAACCTTGAGAATATTCTATAGAGGAATTCTTAACAGATCAAAAGCGGAATTGATGTTCATAATTAGACGGATGAATTGATTTTGTATGTTTAAGTGTTAAATGATTGCATACATTAAATGGAGGCAATTATGTGAAATTTAGTACGAATATAATTGCTGGAGACAAATAGAGCACTTAGGGTTCATTTTTTCCCCATTTGTCGTGTGGAAATAAATTTAATGCGTGTAGAAAAGCGTAACTTAGGAAGGAGATAAGAGAAGGGGGAGATAATTGAATAGCATTTATAGGAAAAGAGAGACCATCGTAAAAGGAATATCATCGCCTTGTTTTGCCATCAGACAGACCAGACAACAACATTGCACTACTGTTATTCTAATGAGTGTATTATTACTACTACAACTCAGCCCTTCACTTTTCACAAGTTGATAATCCTACGGTTCAATTCAAATGAGAGCTAATTCATAATAGTATCCTTTATATTCTCACACACAATTGGAGTAGTACTCGTATTCCCTAAAGGTCTGCTGCACTATATAAAGAAAATAGTTACACAAATACAATCTAATAGAAAATAATCTCCCCTCTCTCTTCTTTGATTCTTTCCCGTTGTCCCCTTTTGGGCCTTTCTGTGCTTTATGTAATGAAATAATGTAATAATAATAAAATAATGTGATGTAAGAGGCAAAGGGTATAATGCAATAACATTTATCATCACATTCCTTCATTCTCTCAATTCATTCGTCAAATTCATTATGACAGAATACGACCATTCGCTTCTACAGTCCTATTCGTTCCGAATCAGTGAAGACTTATAATATCATTACCAGTGCCGACGCTCACTGCGTAGTTTTTCTTTAACTAGGACTTAGGACTATATAAATACCTATGTACGTCTTTATATCCTACATTTAATATCTTATTCTTCTGTTTTGTGTCTGTAAGTATTTTAAGACTCGTACTATTAAATGGTATTCTGTATAAGTATTTTTGAATCATAGCTGTAGGTTATTGGTACAGTTTTTCATATATTTTATGACAATTAGGGTATGAAATTGTGTTTTCAGTAGCCGTGTACGTCAAGTTATAATAAAAGCTTATGATTTAGGTAAGGAATTGCTTTAAACTATCAGAAAGGGCAACCAAGCTGTGTTGGACGTGCACGTGTGTAACTATAAAATCCTACTGCTGGATATTGGAAGTTTTAAAACCGGAAATTCTTACAGTCACGTCTTATTTATAACTATATTAGAAAATTATGACTGTTGAATTTACAAGGAACTTATTATAGTGTACCGCATTGAGTAAGTCTGCATAAAGTATTCACAATGACTTGTAAGTAGTTCTTTTTATAAAACGCCCGTTTATTGTACAACTGTCATTTCTTGGAATTTGCACGGAAGAAAATTCCTGGTAGGACGATGAGGTTTAAACGATCAAGAGAGAGAGAGAGAGAGAAAGTTATGTAGAAATAGTGCGGTAGTAAATTTACATATTTTGTGCCCTTTTCATCATAAAGTCAAGTGAAGAGCGTATGAAAAAGGTCGATAGGATTGACTTTGACTATTTACAGTAATACATGTAACTTGGGACACGTAGTGTTAGTTCGTTTCGCCAAAAGAAGAAGAGTAGTCATACTCTCATATTACTTCTCTCTACGAGTAGACTGCAGATAATAATACCATAAATAAGGACTGTATTATATAGTTAGAAATAATATATGGCTTTTGTGTTGTGTCTTGTGTGCTACAGGAAAGAAATTCTCTAAACGAGACAGACTAAAATGATAAAATGAAGTGGGTGTACAACCATAGTAGCTTTGAGCCTTGTACAGTCAGGAAGCTTACTTGACAGGACAAGAATTTCAACTGAAGAGACTTACACTACACTCTATCCTCGGTCTGCACACGGGAAAAAGAAAAAACTCAGTACATGCATTTAGAATTGTACTACGTACTATCTATAAAGCTCAGAATCTAAATCGGCTACCAGGGATATACTTATTATAGGTACCATATATACGGATATACTTATATAAAATATATATTAGTGTATATATATCATATATTAGATTCTCTGTATATCTATGCAGTATAAGTATTTGTTGTATTTTGTATTGTGGTGTGCTATATTGAAATTATAAATATATGTATACGAATTCGGGTAGATACGGGTAAAGCCATAGAATGAAGAGCCAAGTAGTTGTCTTGTCTCCGCTAACATTACATAACGTTCAATTCCACTACATAGATATAGAATATCCCTATGTTTATATATACAGAGTGTGTATCATAATACCTAATAAGTAAGAAATATCATAGCAGGGAAAATGTAAAGGAGAAAGTGAAAGACGTGTGTATATGTATTAGTGTATAGTTTATTTGAAAGTTCTTTGAGCTGTCGCTTTGTTGAAATTCATGAGTTTTGCCACGGTCTGAGCTCAAGAATTGGTCTGTTCTGCTGCATGGTTGTCTTTTACTTACTTACGTGTGCAAACTAAACTAAGGCAGAATACAAGCAGCACAGAGAGAGAGAGAGAGACTCTTTATTGGATCACATTTGCCAAGCCAGAATATCAAATCATACTATAGTACTACATGTACTCTAGTCGAGAATAATTTGCAAGTCTTCTTCTAGTACAGATATTTTCTTTCTCATGTCAAATCTTCTATATGGTATTCTCTTTGTGGAGTTCCTGTTCCCTGTACGTCTGTGTGGGATGAAAACGATACATTTTGTGGTTTTATAATCTATTTGGATAAGGACTCTATTATTATATTACTTTGAAATATATTTAGAAATACATATACCTACATTAACAAAATAGATATACAAAGTTCCATGAATATATTATAATACTGTACAGATATATACTATAAATATGCTTCTGTGTATTTACTAATGTTTTGTTTTGACATACATTTCATGAAAAAAATGGAAAAAGTAGGTCCATGTTTAGTATGTATGAATTTAGAGTTGTTTTATCTTAAGTGAGTCAGTGTAGGGTAAACAGATACTGTAATAGCATATGACAGCACTCTCTGGAAGAAAAGTTGGTTTTTGTTTTTGGGCTATTTTCTATGTAAATACTCAACGAACCAATCTACTGTATGCAATAGCCAAGTTTTGTACTATTTGTAGTATTCTCTGCCAATATATTTTTATACAGGATTACTCAGTCACAGTATGTCTCCATTTTTTCGGGTTTCTTTGAAAAACTTGCAGTGTTGCAGTCCTCTCTCTCTCTGTGCGTTGCAAATCGTTTGACATTTCTTTTCATGTCTGCTGTGTACATATTATACTGCTATATATATTTCGCCATGCATTTATGGTGCAGCAGCAGCAGCAGTACATGTACTATATATAGAGGGATATTACTAATGTAGTTTGGGAACTTCCATAATATTATAGGAAAGAAAAAAGTATTTTAGTTTCGTTTAGCAATAGTATTACACATAGAAAGAGACTCATTGTCTCCACTTCATTCTGCCAAACGTTGCAGATATCTGTGTGATAACTTGGAGTTATAAAACGACACGGCATGCTACACATTACTAGACTGCTCAGTTAAAGCATCGAGCTATCACTTCCTCCGTAGATAAAGGAAACACCATACAGTCGTCGTTGTGTCACTCTGAAGAAAGTTCTTCTGATGTACTTCTAATCTGCATTGCATTACCTCACTTGACATCACGGACACAACTTTGACATTTAACATTTTATTTGTTTTCCCATCCTTCCTTCACGGACTGTCTCTTTCTGCATTATTACATTTATTAAACTATAGTACACACTTTCATTATAGTATTATTTATATCAAACCATGAATTATATAGATATTATATTAAGTACAATAATATGTACGCTTAATGTTATTTACTAAAGGAATCCCTTGCAAAAGCATTCATGTTTTTATATATTTATAACATGTACATTTATACAGCAGACTTGCCTAATGATATTTTTACAAGGATAATAATGCTGGGGTATTTACCCTTAGCAGCAGTATTGTTTCTAGAATGAAATATGAAGAGTATTTGCTAAATGTAATGTAAGTAAGTGGTTAAAAGAGTAAACTGGTTCACTCAACTGCGTATTTATATACAGCTCGGGTTTTTCTGTTTTTCATTACATGGCCCTTTTCCTGCTACGTGTCTCCGCATCTTTGAACAAACATTTAAATAAATGATTTTTAGATTAGACATGTATGATAGATGACTGCACAGTTGCCGCAGTAAACGTCCAGAATATCTAACTAGGGTTAAGACACAGGACCAATCGCAAAACTCTTTCATCCTTTTCTTTCTTCCTTATTATACAAATACGCGTTTCAATGATAACCCTTCTCTTCCAATGACACTCCTTTCCAATTCTCTATAAGTAAATAAAAATATCTTACTCAAGGTTAGCCAAGTAAATCTATGGTAAACGAAACAACATACATATTTACTATTTCCCTGGAAAAATTCTTCCTTTATGACAACTCTGTCTCTGCCTGTCCAAAAATTTTTATAAGAAACATTCTGTGTATTTCTTGTGCTCTTATGAACTTATTTAAGTTTCAAGTTTCAACGCGTATATAATTTTCCTATTCCTAATTGATTTTGGTTTGTACAATATTCCATTTAGATCAAACTTACTGCCGGATGGTGACATGGAAAGCTTAGTTTCCTATAGATCAATTAATAGTTTCAAAATGACTTACTGAAACAAAAATTATTGCAGGTACACTTTAAATTGCAATCTAATTTATTGCAGTAATGAATGACACGTGAAGAATTCAATTGTATTGGTTGTTTGAAGTTAATACACCAAGAAACGAAAACTTAACTTGTTTACTTTGTGAAATAAAGAGTAATGTTGTAAAGGATTTATCTGCAGAGGAGGAGGTGGAGGAAATGCTACACGAATTGGCTTTCATTTAATCTCTTGCTTTTACTGTTACTACTTAATGCCACTACACTCCGTCTAAAAAAGATACTACGCACAATAGTGCCCATATAATAATAATAACGTAATGTAATAAATAGAAATGGTAGTGCTTTGCTTGTATACTTCGGCATCTGGATTTGGTCTAGCCTTATATCTATGTAGGTAATATTTGTCTCTCTAAATATAGTATGAGAAAAAATACTTTCTTCATGTGTCACAGTCACAATCGATTTCTCTTTCTCTGTCTCCAATGCAATATACCTACTCCAGCAACCATTCGGTAAACATACGAAATCTGTTTTCCCATTTTTATGACAAATGATGTTACGTAATATGACATAGCTATGGGCAGTCACGTTATGTACAACATAACAGTCGCGGTGCGGTGGTGGCAGTAGCATCTTGTTTCAGTTCAGCTTCAATATACGCAGGCAGACAGACGATCGGGTTAAATAAAGCTTTCTCTGAATTGGATTGGATTTCGTAAGAAAGTAAATACCTACTACTAGTCAGTACGTACACTACCAGTATTATTTATTTATTACCTCTCCTAACTAAATACTTTCTTATATACGTCAATACCTACACTTGACTCAACGCAAGGTCTTTTTCTTCATTGTGTGTCATAGTCCTTTAGCCAAGGTAAATAAAACCCAAGCAAAGATTGATCCTATATAATTCCTGCTTAACGTGTGGCTATAGAAATCTCATCTTATTCTTCTACGCATTTACAAATGTTACACAAGGTATTTATTATTGCTACGTGAGAACACAAACAAGTTTTATATTAATCTAGAGTCTAGAGTATTATATGAATGAACAATTTGTTCAACCTACATAGCTCTGCGGTAGTTGTAAAAAGTATTTATGGCTGAATCCACTGATTTTCTGTTTAAGGTAAATAAAATCCAGGCAAAGATTGATCCTATAGTACTCCAGACTCTATCCTGCATAACGTGTGTCTATAAAAATCTAATCGTATTCTTCTTTGCATTTACAAATGTTAAAGAAAATATTATTAATACTTTTTGCGCGAGCAGGGCACAAACACTTATAATTTGGTCCAGCTCTCTGAACAGGCAATTTTCCGATACATTTTTAATCCGTTTTGCGATGGTTTATTACTATTACATGACAGAAGAACAGTAAATCTGATCTGAACAGTAAAACTAATATTAGTATAAAGTATTTATGGTTGAATCCACTGATTTTCTGTTTGACCGCATGGAAGATCAATTTTGAAATTAAATGATGCCTTAAAAAGTGTAGATTGATTTTCTTGAGGTAATTGAACTAATTTATTAGGAATACGTTATGAAAATACATCCTAAAGTTATGAAACCGTGTGATGATGTTATGACTGCTTCCGTAAATAGGCATTCCGAGAAATCATTTACTTATATTCTATACACATTAACATATATAGTCTCACATGTATTCTGTACAGCTGTAGTAATACGGTTATATTACATTGGATTCCGCCTAGGGGAATGGAATGGGATCTTTCAGCTGAATAAATGACAGCGTGCGTAGGTTTGACATGTCTTTCATCGCAATTGAATCAAGTAGGTATTTCTCTATATCCCTTTATGTATATTAAAGGCATACCTATCTTTAAAATACATTCTGTAACGCAAATTCATTTGAATACGAGTACAGCCTCTTACATGAGAAGCTGTATGTATAATATATAAGGACGAAGATACATGGTGCACAATAGGTACACTGTATGGAGGAAATGCTTATATAGTTTTGAGAATAAAAAGTAATAGACTTGTGCATCCAAACAGATCTTTGTAGTAAAAGTCTGTCTTCTTCTTCTATATGTGCAGTACATTTCCCCATTCATTGAACGAGTCCAATAACGTTAGTGACGGGGCTTTGCCAAATTCTATGAATACAGATGATGAAGGCATCCTTCTTTTTCTTCTTCTTCTTTTTCTCGCTTGCGTTTTATGTGAAACATGCTTCTTTTCAATATTGGGAATTAGGATATTCCCGTAAGATTGACGCGACGCGCGTCCTGTTCCTCCCGAATTTCTTTTCAGTTTCCGCAGAAATTGCAAAACGTGTCAAGTCAAAAGAAAGTAGAAGTTTGGCAAGAATTGGCTCTAACAAAGAATGTCGTCTCGTAGCAAGTTTTACCTTCGAGAAGTGTCAGAATTGCATTTAGCCGTGAAAACGTAATGCGAGAGAGAACTAAAAGGTGAAATTAGTTAAATAAGTGGGATTTATTGCTTTCACTTTAAACGAATCGAGTTACTACGATGTTACTACGTACACGGAATACACACGTTGCATGTTTACTACTGTAATACTACCTACGAACAAAACTGCATACTTTCTTACTACACACATAGTACATACAGATAACGCAATCACATTTATAACTATTTGTAGTAAAAGGTAACTAACACCGTATACGCTTTTACCCAATGTTTCTCGAGCAACCAAAGTGCTATTACAGGTTGGTCATAACGGAATATTTGGACTAAAAACTTGAAGCCAAAATTCAACTGGCGAATATC